>SNQJ01S0024243.1:0-29430 GCA_010110895.2 Picea sitchensis
AAGAACCCAGCTTATCATTTGAAGACAAAGCATATTGATGTTCAGTATCACTTTGTGAGAGACATGGTCGAGGAAAAGAAGGTGTTGTTGGAAAAGGTTGACACTTTGAAGAATGTTGTAGATTCATTGACAAAGTCTGTGAGCACAGAAAATTTCTCTTGGTGTAGAGTAACAATGGGTATTGTTGCCATGGATTGTTGACTATATAATCCCCTGGACCCCTGTATGAAAAGAAAACAACAAGTGGGAGAATGTTGGGTATGTGTTATATTCTTTGCATGTGTGTGTGTGTGTGGGCGCGTCAGATACGACAACTATGTCTGATGATCCATTCACCTAGATCTTTGTTGTTTGCGTCGGGCACTTTCATAGGGGGGTCCCATGGGGGGGGATAAGTATGCCCCCCCCTTGTTATGTGCAGTGTTCGCCAACGGGCGGTAGCCCAGGGAAGCACCCCGAAATTATTTTTTTGGGGGGGGCATTTTTTTCTATTTTTAGCGGATTTGTATATTAATCCCAGATTAAGGGATTAGGGTTTTGGTATCTACGAAATACCTAAAAACATTGTATATATTGTATGGAGAATGGTGAAATTCGATATAATGAAAATAAGAAATGTTTTCTCGGTTGAGGGTTTCCGGTATAAAATCTCTATGTACTATGTGTATGAGCCATTGATTAATTTAAGTATTGCTTAAGAATCTATATGCATTGCTTTACTTCGCAGGTTTAAAACTTACAAAAAATGGACACAAATCCTATGAATGTCCATATAGAAAGAAAGAAGGAGGTGAAACTCACATTTCCAGAGCACAAGGACAGAATGTTGAAGCAGAAGATGCTAAGGGCGGAAGATCACTGATGATTAGAAAAGTTCTCTTAATGCCAGATAAGGAGGCGGAGAACCCAGCCCAAAGGAACAGACTTTTTCGGATTGCTTGCAAGACCAAAGACAGGGTATGTAAGGTCATCGTGGATATTGGTAGCACAAAAAATCTCGTTTCTATAGAGATGGTAGAAAAGATGGAGCTGGAGACTATTGAACATCCAATCCCATACAGAGTTTCGTGGCTACAAAAAGGACATCAGGTAAATGTCACTAAACAATGTTTAGTTGGATTTAAAATAGGAGAATATATGGATGAAATACTATGTGATGTCATTCCCATGGATCTTTGTCATCTATTGTTGGGTAGACCATGGCAATATGACAAGAATGTGATTCATGATGGGAGAAAGAACACATACACCCTGGAGAAGAATGGGAGAATTCACATGTTGTTGCCGATTAAGGATAAAGAAATGAAACCAGAAGTGAACAACACTGTACTTCTCATGAGTGGGAAGGAACTTCTTAAGGAGGTTAAGAAGAAGGAAGACACACAATTTGTTGTGGTTAGGAAGCCTAGAATTGTTTTAACCAGTACAAGAGTGGATGATTTACCAGAGGAAATCCAGAAGTTGCTGGAAGAGTTTGTTGATATAGTAGTGGACGAACTACCTTGTTCGTTGCCACCGATCAGAAGTATAAGTCATCACATTGATCTTATACCTGGAGCTATTTTACCAAACAAAGTAGCGTATAGATTGACGACACAGGAGAATGAAGAGGTCAAGAGACAAGTCCAAGACTTAATGGACAAAGGGTTGATTCAAGAAAGCTTGAGTCCATGCGTTGTTCCAACAGTTCTCAGCCCAAAGAAAGATGGAGGCTAGAGGATGTGCATAGACTCGAGGGAAATCAACAAGATTACCATCAGATATAGATTCCCTTTGCCAAGGATGGATGATTTGATGGATTTCTTGAGTGGAGAAAAAAAAATTTCAAAGATTGATTTGAAAAGCAGATATTATCAAATTCGGATGAGAGAAGGTGATGAATGGAAGACAACCTTCAAGACAAATGAAGGGTTGTATGAATGGCTTGTTATTCCATTTGGATTAACAAATCTGCCTAGTACTTTCATGAGGTTGATGAATGAAGTCTTGAATGAGTTTATCGGGAAGTTCATCATCGTATATCTTGACGATATATTAATTTTCAGCAAGATAGAAGCAGAGCATTTGAAGAATTTAGCTACAGTGATGAGGAGATTACAGCAAGAGAAGTTCCTAATAAATATGAAGAAATCAACATTTATGAGGAAAGAACTCATTTATTTGGGTTTTGTTATCTCTGCAGATGAGCTGAAAATGGATCCGGATAAGGTAGAGGCGGTTAAGAATTGGCCATCGTCAAAGTGTATATTTGAAGTTAGAATCTTTCATGTATTGGCTAGTTTCTACAGGAAATTTATCAGAAATTTTAGTGGGATTAGTGCACCGATGATGGACACGGTGAAGAAAAGACACAAATATTTTCACTGGACAGAAGAAGCAAAGAAAATTTTCAACCTGCTGAAGAGGAGGATTACTGAACAACCAATTTTGGTGTTGCCAGATTTTAGTAAGACATTTCAGGTCAAATGTGATGCAAGTGGGTTTGCAATTGGAGCGGTCTTAAGCCAAGATGACAGGCCTATCGCATATTTTAGTGAGAAACTGAATGAAGCAAAGGTTAAGTACTCCACATATGACAAGGAATTGTATGCGGTCATACAAGTGCTAAAGAAATGGAGACATTATTTGGTTCCTAAAGAGTTTGTTTTGTATAGTGACAATCAAGCTTTGCAATTCGTGACTCAATAGGAAAAGTTGAACCAAAAGCATGCAAAATGGGTTGAATATATGCAGAATTTTACTTTTGTAATTAAACATATTTCTGGAACTGCTAACAAAGTTGTTGATGCTTTGAGAAGGAAATGTTTGCTTATGTAGGAGTTCAGAGTCAAAACATTGGGTTTTGATAACCTCAAGGACATGTACAAGGATGACCAAGATTTTAAAGAGGCGTATGAGGCGTCTAAGAATCCAATTCTCAGGGATAGAAGTCAATGGACTGAATATATGATCCAGGATGGATTATTATTCAGAGGCAATCAATTATCTATTCCAAAATGCTCCATGAGGGAGAATCTGTTGAAAGAAAAACATAGTGGAGGATTGGTTAGACATTTCGTTCATGACAAAACATTATCGAAATTAAATGGCTCATATTTTTGGCTAGGGATGAGGACAGATGTCAAAATATTTGTGGAAAGATGTAGAATTTGTCATCACACAAAGGGAAAAAAGAAGAACACAGGGTTATACCAACCATTACCCATACCAGAAAGGTCGTGGGATGCAATGAGCGTGGATTTTATATTGGGGCTGCCAAGAATGCAAAGAGGATTTGATTCAATCTTTTTGGTGGTCGATAGATTTTCAAAGATGGCACATTTTACACCATGCCAGAAAACCAGCAACACAACTCATATTGTGAACCTATTTTTCAAAGAAGTTGTCAGACTTCACGGCTTGCCAAGGAGTATTGTTTCTAATCGAGACACCAAGTTCATGGGACATTTCTGGAGGACTTTATGGAAGAATATGGATACAAGTTTGTCATTTATCTCAATGTATCATCCTCGGATGGATGGGAAAATAGAAGTTGTGAACAGGATCCTGGGAGATTTACTGAGGAGCCTAGTGACTGAACACCACAGTCAGTGGGATCACATTCTACCACAGGAGAAATTTTCTTATAATGATTCGATCAACAGAAGCGCGGGACAGAGTCCATTCCAAATTGTGTATGGAATGTAGTCAAGGGGAGTTTCTGAATTGAAGGATTCAGAACAGAATGAAACTAGAAGTGCTAGTGCAGAGGATTTTGTAGAAGCAATGAAGGAACTTCATAGGCAAGTGAGGGAACGTTTGAAAAATTCGAGTCAAGAGTATAAATGCAGAGCAGATCAACATAGGTGATAACTTCGGTTTGAAGTTGGTGATCTGATTCTTGCACATCTGGGGAAAGAAAGGTTTCCAAGGGGAACATATAACAAACTGAAAATGAAGAAGATTGGACCATGCAATATCGTAAAGAAATTTGGGGCAAACGCATATGAGATTAAATTACCCGATGGGATCAGAATTTCACCAATATTCAACATCTCAGATTTGTACCATTACAAAGCTAAAGAAGTAGGAGCAGAAAGTGAATAGACAGAGGTTTAGTGGACTAAACAAATGCGTGTAGCTGCAAAGCCACAGATGGAAATCATAATTGACAAGAGAGTCAGCAAGAAGACCAGGAGGAAAGAATATTTTGAATACTTGGTCAAGTGGAAGGGATATCAAGTTAAAGATGTTGGATGGGAAGATGAAGCAAAGATTCATAAGCATGGACAGACTGTGCAAGAACTCATGAACAGGAGTCCATGAAAATTTTCAAGCAAGGGAGTATGATGTAGGAGCATCTCCAGCAGCAAGCGAGCGTGGAGGCGGAAGACATTTGGGATGAGTGCAATGCATTTTTGCACATGTTGAAAATGTTTTGAAATATTCTTGAAAGACTAAGGAAGGAATATTAATGAAATAGTTAAGGAAGACATACGCACATTTATGAATAAGTGATTGTAAACATATCTTGAGCAATCTGCTCTCATCTGTCGATGTAAAAGTCATTTATTCCCAGTTAATGAAAGTAGGTAGATTTAAATTCCAGATTAGACAGTTTTAGGAATAGGAGGGAAAATGACTATAGACACCCTAATCTTTGTATCATTGTATCAATCAGAATTGTATCATTAGAATAGAGAAAGAGAAGAGAGAGCTATAGAAGAAGAGTTGTAGACGAGAACCCATGTGCAGAAGCTTGAATTAATATATGAAGCTTTGATTCAGACTCATGGTGTTATGATGCTTTATGTGTATACATGTTGAATGATATGCTTATGGTTGTTTACTCTTTCTCTGTTATGCATTTCTTGTTATGTTGTGTGCATATGTATGATGAGAATGAGTTTCAATTGTTTATCTTCCTGAGTGAGAGAATTTCCTATAAGGAGTGTAGTGAAACGTCCGCAAAGTGTGCATTGACGAATGTTTAGAGTTCATCTCTGAAAGCTCAGGAGGGATACCGTTTTTCTCATTCCAGCAGAAGTGCAAGACAAGCACAAAATCCATGCAAGGCATGTGCAGGCTGGTCGAGACCTTAGAACTTATCAACTAAGGATGAGAGATTGAAGGAATGTTGTTACAAAGAAGGTGCACAGATTCAGGAGTTCAAATACACTGAAGTATTTGAAGGATTGTCATAAGGAGTGCGTGTAGGAGTCTCCTTGAAGACCTGAGTTTACGAAGAAAGCTCAGAAGGGTTAGGGCCTTTAAATCATTCAAGAGAAAGCAGGAAGCTCAAGTCATTGTGAAGAAGTCACGCCCCAAAGAAGGATTGCAGAGTCGATTTTGAGCCAGAGGTTCTTGAGGAGGAAACTAAATGGTTGGAATTATCTGAGGAGAACTCCCAAAATAGCGAGGACCTTGGGATCAAAGAAAGTTGCAGGGGAAGTTAAGCATTGGACAGATCCATCTTCGAAAGGCAGGATTTAACGTGGACCGTTGATTTCGATCATTAGACCGTCGAGGTCATTTCGGCATTTTGGGGGTCATAAGTCCAAAGTGTGGATGAAACCCTTGGTTGATCAAATCCCCAAAACATGAAAAGAGTTTTTGTGTATAAAGGCGAAGAGTGACAAGTTCAAAATTTTGGAACTTCGGAATTTGGGGTCCATAAGGTATAGGGGGTAAAGAGTTCGAGATCAAACATCACGAACTCCCCATACGTGAAATCGCACCAACCGTCGGATCAAGGAGATATCCACAACCATTGATCTCCTTGGAAGTGGGATATCAGCATTTCAATATTTCGGGGTTTAGCACATCGGAAATACTGATGACAAGGAATGGGGAGAAGTAAAGGGAAAATCCTGAAGTCGCAAAGTGCGATAGGACTTAGAGTGGACTTTTAGGATTTTGGTACTTCGGATTTCGAGACTTCGGGAGTCAAGAGGAAGAGTTGCATATCAACGCAACTCTCGAAATCACGAAGAGAGGAAATTCGAAGTCAGTGGCGAGAAGTGTCTAGTGTTTGATGTTTTGGATTTCAAGGGCCGAAGAGGTAAGGCGCTCGACAATAGGATTCACGAACTCGCAAAATCTGGTATCTCGAAAGGAAAAGGGGAAAGTCCCAATGTCAATTGGGTGTTGATTGTGGAGTTCATGCCAATGCAAATATCACATGAGCATAACTCAGAAGGAACTGTGACATACACTCAGTTGGGTGTGTGAATAAATTTCCCGAAGAGGAAATTGAAGAGCCAGTTAGACTCTAAGGGGTCGAAATTGAAAGATCTTGTGCGGACTCTGACCTGAGGGTAGGGGGTCTATGTCATACCACCACCATATGACATCGCACCACCCTCTGAACCACCCGAAGTTGAACCAGTGAATTCACTTAATTCCCTCATTGGCTTCTCTACTCCCCAGACTCTCAAATTAATTTCTTACATCAAAAATAGGAAATTTATCATGCTTGTGGACATTGGTAGCACCCATAAATTTATTCATCGTCACATTTCCAAAGAAGTCAATTTTTACATCTGTGCAATCAATAATTTTCAAATCATTATTGCCAATGGTGGTTCCATGAAATGTGGCGGATGATGTGAAAATGTGCAACTCCAAATTGGTCAGTATCACCTGACATCCCATATGTTTTCTATAGACATGCATGGTTGTGACATTGTTCCTGGTTCCATATAGTTACACACTCTAGGCCCAATTCTCATGGATTTTAAGGAATTAACCATGCAATTCCAACATGAGGGAAAACAATATAAGTTCCAAGGAATCACAGGAAACTCCCTTAAGATCATTGGTTCCCATCACATGGAAAAGCTCCTCAAAAAAGGTCATTCGGGAATTATATCCCAACTCCACTCCATTCATGTTGTTGAGACACCTTTTGTGCATCCTCACCTCCAATCTATCCTCTGTCGCCACCAAGTTGTTTTTACCACCCATAAAGAACTTCTTGCTTCCCGTGGAGTCCATGATCATTCCATTCCTCTCATCTCAGGCATTCTTCCTCCCAATGTTCGGCCTTATCATCATTCCTTTGCTCATAAGAATGAAATTGATAAAATTGTTCATGAATTACTTGAAGTCTGTGTCATTCATCCCAGTACTAGCCCCTATTCTTATACTATGGTCATGGTACTCAAGAAAGAAGGTACTTAGCGCATATGTCTTGATTTCCATGCCCTCAAAGAACTCACAATCAAAGACAAATTCCCCATTCCTATCATTGATGACCTATTGGATGAATTGAGTGGTGCTCAATACTTCACCAAATTGGATCTACGTTATGGCTACCACTAGATCCGTATGAAAGACGAAGACATTCCTAAGATGACATTTCACACTCATGAGGGTCATTATGAATTCTTGGTAATTCTGGTTGGATTGTGTAATGCTCCTTCCACTTTCCAAAGTCTTATGAATTATGTCTTCCATCCTTTTATCTGTCATTTTGTCTTAGTTTTCTTTGATGATATTCTAATCTATAGTAAAACTTGGTCATCTCATCTCTCCCATGTGAATCAAGTTCTCCATCTCCTCTCTAAGCACCAAATTTTCCTCAAAAAATCTAAATGTTCTTTTTGTGCCTTGAAAGTGGAATACCTGGGTCATATTGTTGGCAAGAATGTTGTCCACATGGATCCTAAGAAAATTGAAGTTATGCAAGATTGTCCTTGCCCTAAAACTCTTAACATCTTGCGTGGTATTCTGGTTTTAACATGATATTTTAGGAAGTTTGTTTGGAATTATGGAAAGATTGCATCTTCTCTCACTTCCCTCCTTAAAAATAATGCTTTCACTTGGACTTTAGTTGCAGATCATGCCTTCCAAGCCTTAAAATATGCTATGTGCTCGACCCCTGTCTTAGCACTCCCAGACTTCAGAAAGACATTTGTATTGGAATGTGATGCTTCCAAGAAAGTAATTGGATCCGTCATGCAAGATGGAAGGCCCTTGGCATTCACTAGCAGACAACTTTCAGAGTGACATTTGGGCCAATCCATTTATGAAAAGGAAATGGTATCTATTCTACATGTTATGGATCTCCGACGCCCTTATTTATTGGGTCAATGATTCCAAATCAAAACTGATCATCAGAGTCTCAAGTATTTTCTGGAACAACAAATTTTATCCCCGATGCAGCAAAAATGGGTGACCAAGCTATTTGGCTATGATTATGAGATCATTTACAAGAAGGCAAAGGAAAATGTAGTGGTCGATGCTCTTTCCTAGAAATATGAAGAAGATGGGTCCCTTTTCTCCCTCTCCTTCATTGTACCATATTGTATCGAAGATGTTCATTGAGAATGGTTGCAAGACCCCAAACTTTCTAGCCTACTCCACCAATTTCAACACAATTCTTCATTTTCTCACTTTTACCATCATTTTTTGGTAATATTTGTTCAAGCTACAGGGCACCCAATTTCATCTCAGCACTTCTTATCACCCCTAGGCGGATGGCTAGACTGAATTTTTCAACAATTGTTTGGAAACATATTTGATATATTTTTCATCTGAGCAGAAAAATCGGTGGTATCAGTGGTTACCCCTAGTTGAATGGTGGTACAACACATATTACAATACAACTACTTGCATGACTCCTTTTGAAGGATTCTATGGCCAAAATCCCCTATCTGTTCTCTCCTATATGCCAGGGGTCTTGAACATTTAGGAGGTTGACACAAACCTTACAGTCCGAGAGGTTATTCTTCTTTCCCTCAAATACAATTTGGTCATGGCTCAGAATCGCATGAAGAAACAAGTAGATCAAGGTTGTTCCAAACACCATTTTGTTGAAGGGGACCAGGCATTTCTTTGACTACAACTTTATAAGTATACTTCCCTCAAATATCACCATTGTTAGAAACTTGTGCCCAAATTTTATTGTCCTTATACATTTCTCAAGCGTGTGGGCTTGGTGACCTATTAGTTAGCTCTACCCAGTCAGTCGAAGCTCCATCCTGTTTTTCATGTTTCTTTCTTAAAGAAGGTGATTGGAACTAAGTTCCAAATTCAAACTAGTCTTCTTGAGTTGGATGAATAAGGTTCCATATGGTTGCATCCACAAGCAGTATTGGTCCAGAGAGAGTGTTGTCTTCATCAATGCACCATCCAGGAAGTGTTAGTCTAATGGAAAGACACACTTCCAGAATATTCCACCTGGGAGTCTACCACAATTCTACAACAATTCCCTCATCTGAAGCCTTGAGGACAAGGTTGTTCTTCAAGGGGGGGGGGGTTCATGTTAGGTACCTAACCTCCCTAACCCTTCACATAGGTATAATAATATAATTCCATTTAATAAAGGCCAATATTAATAAGTCCTAGAAGTAATAAGAACTAATAGAAGCTTCCACTTCTAGAAGGATCTTCCTCTAGATTGTTCTTTTGAATAGATAGATTTAGTATAAATAGAAGTAGAGGGTATGAGAAATGTGATCTTGGATATTATTGTAATAGAGTTTTTCTCTACTGGAGGTTTCCCCCTCGAAGAGGAAAGTGAACATTTCTATCAGTAATCAAAGTGCTCATTATGGTGTTATCTTGGTATTGTTCTGGTATTATTCTGGTTATATCATTGTTTCTTTGCCATTTCTAGCTAAAATATTTCTATTCTGCATACTATTTTATATATGGAATACTACACTAACACCTTTAATTTTCAACACTTCACTGGTATTGGAATTTAGGAACTTTATAACTTTGGTAGCAACCTGAGTTTTGGTTCCTCATTCTTAACATGTTTTATTTATAGTATTATCTGCTTCATCTATCAATTGGATCTCATCATCAATTATTTTGAAGTAATTCCAAACCTTGCCAACTTCATCAATGTTTTCATCCCAAATAATGTGTCTAGCTCTTATCAAATAAGGTTTTATAGACAACTTGTTTTTCATCTATTCCATGTTAGTTAGCATCTTGGATTTTAGTTTTTTGTATTCTTCAATAACTTTATCCTTATCCTTGATCTCTTCATTTTGTGTTGCAATTGTATTCTTCATCTTTTCAATCTCATCTCCCTTCAGTTTCAAATATGATAATGCTTTTGATAACCCATCTGTTGGAATTTATGATTATGTTGATTGTGATGAAGAAGCTTCCCCTTTCAATATTTCAATTTTCTTATACAAATTAATTTTTTCTTCCATCTGCACCATTTTATTTAGGACATCATCATTTTCTTCTTGGTTTAACGGTAACTCTAGAGTCTTGACATGTTCATTTCCAGAGAAATTAATCCTTATTTTTAGAGCTTGGATCTATGTATCCTTCATTTTCATCAAAGCTTGCACATATTCTACATCTTGTGGATTAGCTCATAGATCCATTACCCACTATTCTAATTCTTCCACTCTGATCTACCTAGTTCTATTGGAAAACTTATCTTTTGTTATTTGATTCATGATCTTTTCATTTATAATTTGTATCTTTTTTATTCCAAGGTTAGTTATCACCACATCTCTATTCATCATTTCCCAGTTTTCCTATGCAAATCATATTTATCCAGTGGGTGAACCCCATTAATATCTATAATATAATTGTAACCTTATTCTATTCCTTTGGATCTAAGACTGTTGTATTTAATCTCCCCTTCTCATATTCCACAGTTGATAGCATCTTGGACTGAGATGTATCATGGTCAAAAAATTTAGGGAGAATATTTTGTTTGATCTTAGAACCCATCTTCCTAGTATCCATGAATTGATGAACATAATCAATTGGTTTTGATTGGTTTGTAACCAAATATTCTTTTTCACTCTGATTATTTGTTGATGATGATACTTCTATCATTGCAGTAGGTCCTATGAAGTACCTTTGTCTTCTACCTTTTTACCGATTTCTCATGCTCTATCTCTGACTAATCTAAGGTTGATTATGTATTCTTTCTCTTGTATGTTTTTCCAAACTGCTAAGAAGTCTCTGTAACTAGAGACTTTGAAGGTTTTTCTAGTAATTTATCATGGACTTGCAAAATATTTTGCACATCTTCCTAGCTATTATGGTTTTCCAATAACTCCAATTATAATTTTTTTATGTTGATAAGGAGCTTTTCCATGCACAATTATCTTTGAGGAAATTACAACATAAGGTTCATACATCCACACCTCTCCTCGTTGAAATACCATAGCTGAGAGAACCTTTTTTGTTACCTATATCGATGATCTGGTATTGATAATAAAAGGTCCTATCTCTTTTTTCAATTTAAAACTAGCCTTGTATTTTCTTGATACATAATGAATGTCATTTGAATTTAATCTTTGTATAGTGTATTCCAATGCAAATATTTTGGGAGTCAAGAAAATCGGTAAAAGAAAAGGTAGAATTTCATAACCATAGACTTTGATTTCAATATAATTTTCAAAGATGTACCATTTTCCTACTCTCTTGCCTTGAATCAATTGTAATAACCTTTTACATTCTACAAATATCATAGGGGGACTTCATCATATATTATATGGTAATAATTCAACATGAACTGTTCAACATATTTTGAGAATCCAACATTCATAGTCTTGTTCTTAACCAGAGAGGTCCAGTGAATAACTGACACTGGATTTCAAATTTCATTTTCAACCTTTAGTCCAAGATGTAAAAAATGAATGGCTTGCGAGAATAATAATATGTGAACAAGGTAGGATTGATATCTGAAACTCCTGAGAGTTTCAAACTTTGACCATTGATGATGGATTTGGTCAACTAAAATTTGGGCATAATTGAATTTGGTCAAGGTTTTAATGGTAAATGGAAAAATTGACATAATATTCCCTAACACAAACTCATATACCACAAGGTCATTATCTTTTCCTAAAATCACAGAAATCATAGAGACAATTTATCCCAAATTTTCATGAATTTTGAGAGAAACATTATCAGCAGGAACATCAAGATTCTTGCATAAATATGATTGTAATAGGGAAACTCTATCATCGGGTTTTAACTCTCTGAAACATTTGGCCAATACAATCTCATTTAATATTTCACCGTCTGAGTTTAGTGGTCATCTTATCATTTCGGAAATAGATTGAGGAGTTATTTCAATGAGTACAAACCCAATTCTGGAAATAGATTGAGGAGTTATTTCAATGAGTACAAACCCAATTCTGGAAATTATAGTTCTCTTGGACTGAATGTAATTCAAGGCACACTAGACCAATATTTCAGGAAATTCATAAAATTATGGCACCAAAAACTTCGCTAAGTCGGATTCCCAAGCATGGTAATGGTCCACCAAATCTCTAAAGTTTTGAATCTCTTTCTAGTGTAATTCAAAATAATCAAATGATAGGATTGGGTCAAATATGTCTTTCTCTTTATCAACCAAATCTTCTTCTTCTATAGACAATGTTTTTTTGTCTTTAGCTAACTTATATGACTCCATTTAATAAATGAAGAAGGTAAGAGAAATGAGATATTTTGAATTACCTGGGAAGAATATGCTTGAGGAATATGTTCATGTTGGAATGATGGGAAGCATTGGTAAAATGGACTACAATATCGGAGTTTAAAATTCTTTGTAAATCCAACAATGACCAATGAATTTTACCTTTACCCCTTTAAAAAAAAAAAAATTAAGTACATGGTGGTTTTTAATTGGGGAGGAATTTTAATTAAAATTAAATAAAATTCACCTTTTACCTTTCCTCTTGTTGTCATCATCTAGGACACACATCGACCCATCACTGATTATGCAAGGTATTTTATGGTTATGTTAATCATAGGCGGGGGGTACAATTAACATTTGTGTGACACGTCATAGATATTTTAACTCTAGTTGAGTTTTGTGGACCCCTTCCCTTTTGTTAACCGTCGAGCATACGGGGGGTGTAATTGATTATGGACCATTGATTCAAAACGTCTGGAACGTGATCAATATATATAAGAAAAACATGCATTGTATTGATATAAATCCCTATAATCATTATATAATAAAAATAAAACCACATAAAATAAAATTATTATTAAATTTTCTAATAAACTTTAATAATAATATTTTATTCAACAAATATTAACACTAAAAATAATAAATATTTAGATAAAAACTAAATCAAAACTAAACTAAACAACATGTAAACTTTGTAAGGATAAAATGATTCAAACTTCTATGATATTTTTAAAACTAAGATATCTCTAAATTTGATTCAAATATATTTAAAAAGTATAAAAAAACCTTAAAAGTTTTAATAAAACCTAACTAACTTATAAATTCAAACTTTATTTCTAAATGTTAACAAAATTTTAAATTTTTTTACAACACATCCATTGTCATGGTTCCCAACTTGAGTTCAAAGAAATATTTCATCTTCCTTTCATATTAATGCTCAGACAAATATTTCTCTTGGAAATATCCTTTGAACTACTTCCATGAGATCCTTTTATCATAAAGGTGCTCGACTTGCTTAAGTTGATCCCACCACATGGATGTATTTCCTTGAAAGTAGTAGATTGCAATTATATCTTCTACCCTTGAAGGGTAATCATGCAACTAGAAATATTTATTCATTTCCAAAATCCAAGCCTTGGCTTCTTCTCCTTTCATGTGATCACCATTGAAAGTTGGTGGATTAATCTTCCTAAGTTCACCTTGCAAGATGTTCGCCTCATGCCTTCTTCTTTACCTCCTGAGAGACATAATTAGGCTGCTCCCTGGATCTAAACATGGATTAGTTCATCTAGTATATTTCCTCAGATAATGATGGCACTTTCTCATGCTTCTTGACTGCCAATCATTTCCATGATTATCCCTTTTTCTTTAGGATCTGGATGCACACACTTGTCTTTCACGAGCTTCATGCTTGGTGCCAATTTCCTTGTTTAATTTCTTATGAAACATATCTAAAATTTGAAGTATCTCTTCTTGATCCTTCATAATCCTTTCATTATCATCTCTATAGCTCTACACTTCTTTATGCAGACTCCTCATAGTTACAGGCTCGTGTATGCTTCTTCTTCCATTTGGCTATCTCTCATCATGAACAATGTTGACATGTAGACCTATGATATCTTCCTCATCGTTGTAATATGCCTAAGCATCATTCATAACTCCAATCCTCATATTAGAACCAAATTGTTTTTCCTATACCTCTAATTCTGCAAGAAATGTGCATGTAATAATTATTGTTAGAACATGCATAACATAAAATATTTCATTAATTAGAATACATGTTATTATCCATATCAATTTATGAAGAACACATTGCACCAATTCAAAAATTGATTCCTTATATACTCATGCCTCAATCTAAGTTCTGAGCCAAAAGTTACAACATTTACAAGTTGCAATTTTCCACTCATTTACTGCTACAAAAAACTCTTTATTAATTTCTAAGACATTTTAATACCCAATTTAAAATTCTAGGTAGATATATCTCTTATTCTTATCAATACCTTTCAAGTGAATATTCATTTTCACAAATCCAAGCTCCAAGATGAAATTTATGGTCTGTAGAAGTTTTGATTGTTTTACCCAATTTACCATGTATGCTATAAGTGAATTCTTTTTCTCTTCCTGCACATTTTTACATGCCTGGATCCAAAATAGGGCTCCATGGATGTCTTCTATTGATCATAGGATTTCCATAGACTATTATAGTTCCCTAAACAATCTTCTAAGCAAGGAGTTGTTCCCTCTAGAAGTAATCTAGCACTTAAATTTTACGCTTACTATTTTGGCTATAACTTTCTCATACGAGATTTGTTTTGCACCCGTAATAGCTCAATGGATAGATATCTCAAATTTGTTTTATTTTAATTGAATAGACACTATAAAACTTGGTATACTCTATTCCCATGGTCATTTAGAGCCACAAAATCTCCCCGCGAGTTCATGATCTTCAAAAACATGAAAAATGTTTTTCAGAAATTTCATATAAAATTCATTGTTTTACTATTATAACACCCATTTCAATATGAGTTGCTGATATTAAATGGGGATGAATTTTATCCATTAATCCAAGATCCATCGAATATCGGTCAATCGATGATTCTCACTACCAAACCAAAATTTTCCACGAATCTCTCTCACGCCCAACCATCGTCCATTGGTCATCGGTCATTTCTCTTGGTAAATAATTGAAATACCTTATTAAAACGACTGACCTAACCATCGACCATTGGTCATCAACGATCCCCATATACTGATGAAATAATTCTCCAATTCAGCTGATTTGACCATCGTTCATGATCCATCCCTGTTGGCTGATGTGGCAACTACTGACATGGCATGACATGTGGATGTTGATGTGACATGACACGTAGACTATAACATGGCATGGGGATAATGTGGCATGAATTATGTATTTTGATGTTGAATGACATGTCATCACCCTCTTTTCTTTATCAATCATTGACCATTTCTCTTGGATGACCCAAACACCTCACCAATCCAGCCAATGCCCAACCATCAACCCATCTGCCATCGAAAATTTATCTTTCTTGATCCAAACACTTCACTGAATTGATTGACACCTAACCATCAACCCATACACCATCAAAAATTCTCATTGGAGACCAAACACTTCACCAAACAAGTTTGACCCAACCTTTAGCTATCGACGATTTTCCTTTGGCCAAGTCCAACACTTAGAAAATTTTCAACTAAACTTTTGATGAATTTAGACCGTTGATATCCCATTGAAAAATGATCTCGGTCGTCAATATACCAACTCTATTGACCCCCAACCATCATTCATCGGTCGTCAGAGACTTATTTTGGTTGAATGAAACTCTTTTCCAATTTGACCAACCCAACCATTGGCCATCAATGATTTCTCTTGGCGAATTTTCAACAATTAGAAATTTCGACCAAATCCTTGATGAATTTGGACTGTCGATCTTGAAAACAAGATGATCTTGACTTTCGATTGGTTCCAACTCCCTAAAAACCGAAACTAATATCGACCATCGATCTATTTAAACTTCCCAACCATCAAAAATGAATCTCAGACATTGATCTGCTCACCCTTTCAAACGATCGAAACCTTATGAATTTTTAAATTTATTAAAGTGAATCTAGGTCGTTGATCATGATATCAAATGCAATCTTGGCCATTGATTCACCAAACTTCCCACAACTCTACAATGACCATTAAA
This sequence comes from Picea sitchensis, assembly GCA_010110895.2. Lineage (NCBI taxonomy): Eukaryota > Viridiplantae > Streptophyta > Pinopsida > Pinales > Pinaceae > Picea > Picea sitchensis. The sequence continues at coordinate 16,096 of SNQJ01S0024243.1, forward strand.
ATATAAAATTTTACTATTTCAAGTTGAATCCATCTCCACAATCTATTGATTCTCATATCATATCATCTCTTCGACTACTTTGAGGTATTTAAACTCAAAATTTACCAATGAATTTGTGGATTTTTCTCCAACTTCACTATTTTTTCAAAATTCACATAAACCAAAGTATATAATAGAAATGTTTCCCAATTTGCACTCGTTCTTAGCCCATACAATCCTTTTCTTTGAACCTCATGGATTTGATACCATAATGTGACATCCACAAGCCCATCTAAGGAACATTATGGTGTGGATTACTCATACAAATTAAAATTTTCAGCTAACGAATTAATTTCCTATAACTTCCAACCAAAAATAACAACCAGATTTAGCCACTATTTATTACCATTATTTGCATCAACCTACAATATGCTAAAATAGACATCAAATACAAATAAGAAAATAAATTACAACAACATATAATTTAGTCTCATACACAGAGTTCATGCACAACAATTTAACTCATAAAATAACATAACAACAAGATAAAAAAAAAATATAATTAGTTCATGCACAACAATTTAAATTAAAATAACATAACAAGATAAAAAAAAAATATAATTTATTAACAGTTGTGCAAACTAACCTGCTTGGGAGAGACATTCCACTCAACCATAGAATTATTGTTCCAAACCTAAATAGCAAGTCACCCCTGAGATAAGTCTAGTAATACACAAAAGAGGGTGGTCTCTCACTATCCATTCATATCTCATAAACTCACAACCCATTGGTATTGTCCTACAACCATCTCAATTTTCCACCAGCTCTCTTCCACTCGACCTGCCTATAATGTCCCCACTATAATCCCTAATTTAATTAATGATTAATGCAGATATAATATGTGGCTATGGCCAAAGTGATGTATATGTGATTTCTAAATTTTAATAATAAAATGTGATGTTAGTTGTTAAGGGGACATGGACGGAAATGGGGGATGAATTAATCCATAAGAGAGGGGAGGGTCTAAGAGAATGGTCAAGAGAGGTCCAAGGGGGAATTACCCATGTATATTAATTCAACCCATTTTCCTAAATTTTCTATTGGTATATGAAGCTTCCAATTTCTGATTGAGTGTTCTCAAAGCCAATCATTGAATACATGTAATAGGGTGGGTGTGAGTGATCTAATCACATCCCATAGTTATCGGTAACATGGGGGCTGAGTATAATTAGTTTCAGGAAGTGTGTGAATCAAGCAAGTAATCCAAAGATAGGAAATTGGTATGGGAAGCTACAACAAGTTTTACAAACTCAGTTTTTGGAGCTAGAACATCCATGGAGGGTGAATTCTAGAGCATGTTGGATCATATTTGGAGTGTATTTGGAGTTGAAGACTGAAGAGATAGCTTTTCATTCCTAAAGAGTGAAATCATATGTGAGTTTCACTATAACATCAAGTGTTTGTTGTTGTTATTTGTAGTTTTCCTAGCAGTGAGTTCCCTTGAGTTTCAAGCTGAGATATTCCTGGTTAAATGTTCCAGAGAGACCTTGATAAATGAAAGAGTCTCCTGAGGGACTAATATCCATGAAGGGGTACATTCCTTGGGTTGGGAAAGTCAAGAGGAAGAGATATCATGGAAAATAAAGATAGTTGTAGGAGAATATCAGTGGGTTGTGGGATTTGTGAGTTGTGAGTGCTCAGTGAGAGGCCACCCTCTTTTATGGATTACTAGCCCCACCTAGAGGGTGAATTGTTGTTGATATTTGGAACAACAAGTATATGTTTGGGTGGAACATCCATCCCAAGCATATGGTTGCATAACTATTTACAAAAGATAAGTGTTTTATTTTTTTACTGCGTTATATTATGTGTTTTACTCTGCATATGAGAACACATTTATATGTTGTTGTAATGTAGTTTATTAGTTGAATTTCATGTCTATTTTAGAATGTTGTAGATGAATCTATTTAATGGTAATCAACAATAGTTAAATACGGTTATGATTCCTAGTTGTTAAGCTATGGGAAATTAATTAGTTAGCTATACAATTTTAATTTGTATCAGTATTCTTTACAGTAATGTTCCTAAGCTGGGCTGGGGGATGTTACATTATATTATAAGAGCCTATGGTTCAAACACCAAGCTTGTATGAGCCAAGAATGAGTGTGAGTTGAGTAATTCGTTGTTCCATACATCAATCTATGTAAATTTGGGGAGAAATGGAGAAGTTGGAGTGAACCCCCATATTTGTGGGAAATGTTTGAGTTTAATTTCCTCAGAAAAATCAAAGGGATGACCTGGGGCATAAATAAGTAGGTTGTAGAGTCAAAATCAATCTAGGAGGGTTGAAATTAAAATTCTAATGCTTTTTGTAGCATTGAATAGAATTCAAATAATCGACGGATGAGATTGCTTATGTTTCATCATCGGGCAGACATTCTCCTAGATTGGTCATGTTGATTTGACCAAGGGAGGATGATACATTCACTCATGGGGCTATACTAGTGGTGGATTACCTAGGATGTGGATGATTATCTAGTTAGCAACATTGGGAAGACATTCTCCCAGATTTGTCTTGTTGATTTGACCAAGGGAAAATGATACATTCACTCACGGAGATTTTATAGTGGTGAATGGACCAAGCGTAGTATTTCTCCTTAATCATGTTGATTTGAATAGGAGTGATAAAGGCTAGACATGCGGCATCAAGAAGAAATTCTCCCATATTTTTCATACTTATTTGACCAAGGGAAAATGATGTATTCACTCACGGGGATTTGCTAGTGGTGAATGGCCCAGGCATAATATTTATCCTTAGTCATGTTGATTTGAATAGGAGTGATAAAGGATCAATATGCAGCATCAAGTAGACATTCTCCCAGATTGGTCATGTATATTTGACCAAGGGAAAATGATACATTCACTCACGGGGCTTTTCCAGTGCTGAATGGCCCAGGTGTGATCTTTCTCCTTAGTCATGTTGATTTGATAAGGAGTGATAAATACTCAAGATGCTATATTATTTCACGTTTCCTACTCCAAGATGGAGTGATCTAATTTTTATAAGGCGGGTTTGACTTTTTTAGAAGTCTAGTATAATTTTGAAGAAGTGGTCCCAAGATACCTCTTGTGATGAGGGGATTCTCAGTGGGTTTACTCAACATTAGAGCCCTATATTAATTATATATACATGTAACGAGATGATACATAAACATGGCTCATGGAAATTTTTTATAGTAAAACAATAAATCCAAGAAGAAAGGTCAAAGGCCATTAAAATATTAAAGAAACCCCGAAAAAACATTAAATGAATTATTGTGGAAAAAGAAGAAGTTGGCTACATAAGTAAATAAAGGTGACTCATATTACTATGAATAAAGGCTCGATCATTTCATTATCACATCACTCATAATCTCTCCTAATTAAGTGCGCAAGTCCTAGTTGTAGTTGCAGTTTCCATTTACAATTGTAGATGTAGTTGTCAGTTGCAGTTGCAGTTGCTAGTTACAATTGCAGTTGTAGTTACAGTTGAATTTTCCAATTACAGTTGCAATTGCAATTGCAGTTTCCGGTTACCATTGTTAGTTATAGTTTTCAGTTACAGTTGTAGTTGTGGTTGCATTTTCCAATTACAGTTTCCATTTACAGTTGCAGTTGCATTTGTCAGTTGACAGTTGCACACATTTTGGTGGTGCACACTATTTGTCTAGTGGTTCGCTATCCTTGAGGGACCTTCCTCATGATAGGGTGTAACCTTCTATATGCTAGATTCTTCATTTTATGGTGATGTATTTTCTGGCTTGAATTCTTCTTAAGAAACATTGTTGGGTTTTCTCCCAAGGTTGGGTTTCCCATGGTAAAAATATTCTCTATTATGCATGGTTATCTTTATATGATTATGGTATTTGTGTTGCAGTTTTATTTCAGTTGATATTTTCAATGTATAATTATTCTATGATAATTGTGACATTAAATATTGTTTGAAATCATAAAGAAATAATTATCAGATATGGAAATTAGAAAATTCAACATGGTATCAGAGCTTTGTTGAAATCTGCCACTACACAGTTTTTTCTTCCTGTGCACATGAAATTTTCCACTGCACAAATATGCACTCGTCAAGCTCATTGAGCATTTGTTGGATAGTTTTGGGACTAATTTTACCATAGAGAAACTCACATTTCCCTGGTGCATCTATTAGTTCTCTGAAATTGACATTTGGTCAAGGTTGAAATTTTAGGGTTTCAGGCTTGTTGACATTCTTCAGTTTGTCTTTTGTTCTTTCTCTTGTTTCGGGCAAGTTACCATGGAGGAATGATTGGTCACAACACTATAAAAGTGTTTTTATTGTATTTTATTCTTGATCTTGTTTCGGGTAGGTTACCATGGAGGAATGATTGGTCACAACAATAGAAAATTATTGTTCTTTTCTTTTGTTCTTGTTCTTTTTCTGAGAAGGTTATTGGGGAGGAATCATTGGTCACAACATTGGAGGAGTGTTTTTCTTGTTCTTGTTCTTTTTCTGAGAAGGTAATAAGTGATAGCTCTGAGAGGGATCTATAGTGATATTTGTAGGTGGAAACAGGTTATATGGTCTCTGTTTTGAGACATGGAGCAGACTGTCCAAACAAGGAGTTGTGTACATGCCAGTATACATCCATATAATGAAGGAGAAGAGGATGAAGTTAGAACCTTATGAAAAGAAGGGTACTTTTGTGGGATACAGAGAGTCTCATATGGATATTGACAGTGACGATAAGTAATATATTAAGGATGACCATACAAATCCCTCTATTCCAATTTTTCATCCTTAAAACTATCAAGAGAAGTCAATAGAGCCAACAGGGCCAATGGATCTACCTAGACATGTTGCAATGACCAAGAAGAGGCCATCTTGGATTCGTGACACTTTACATGATGAAAAGAAGCATGAAGCTACCAATGATACTTTTAGAGAAATAAAATGACCTATGAGGTTCTCGAGTTACATAGAGTCACATCATTGATTCCAAACCTTCCAGTTATGGGGAGTAGGTGTCTCCACCAGTGGTGAGGCAGGTGGCCCCACCAAGTACCAACTTAGAAGAAGCCATGGTTTAGAGGGATTTATCCCTCAGGATCCAATAGGAAGGAGCATCCTCCTAGGACAATTCATAGGATATTAGACTTCAGAGGAGGTCAATATATATAGAGGGAGTAGATGGCTCCATATATTATATAGACTCGGAGGGAGCCAAGTTTCATAGGAAGCATTTGGACCCAAAGTGAGACTGATATCAGAGAGAGTCAGTTGGCTCAGAGGGAGAGCCATAGAGGAAGTTCCCCCTCAATTTTAGGTGGGAGAGAGACATCTTCCAGGACTAGAAGATGGGTGTCATGATTTGAGGAGGCCAGACAGAAGGTTCAGAGGTAGGAGGCCTCTAGGAGATGTGAGACCTCTAGGGAGGATCCATTTGTTTCAGTAGTTTTTTCTATAGTGGAAGAGGAGGCATCCAATTAGGAGGATTGGGGTATGGGATTTGCCTCAGTCATAGAGGGAGAATCCAGTGAGGTACACTAGAAATAAGGGTTTTATTCAATGACAGAGGGAGTTTTCCTTAGAGTTTGAAATGAAGGATCCTGGCTTGATGCATTATTTCTTCAGATTAGAGGTGTGGCAAAGACCAGGAAAGATCTTCCTTAGACCAGGGAAGTACACAATTGATATCTTGAGAATATTTAGTGTGATGAAATGCAAGTCCATGGCTACACTTATGATGACAAATCTAAAGAAGTTGAGTGATTCCACTCCAGATTCAAATTTGGCGGATCCAACTATGTACAGGAAGTTGATTGGATCATTGATGTACCTAGTTAACGCCAGGCCAAATATTTTCATTGCAGTGAGCACCCTGAACCAGTTTATGGTTGTGTCAAGGCACTTCCATTGGGTTGCAGCAAAGCATGTGTTGAGGTACCTGCATGGTAGAGTTGGATATGGTATGATACATTTCTTAGGTGGTGAAGTGAGGCTCCATAGATATATTGATTATGACTAGGAAGAGAGTGCAGTGGACTAAAAGAGTATCTCGAGGTGTTGCTTCAACTTAGGATCAACTATGATATCCTAAATTAGTAGGAAGCATAATTAAATAGCACTCAGTACAATAGAGGTGGAGTATACCACAGCTAGTGTCACAACTCATGAAGTAGTATGGTTTCAGAATATTCTTGTAGGATTATTTTATTAGGAGATAGATACAACCTTGATACATTATGATAATCCAAGTTGTTTCAATATTTAGTAAAATATAGTATTTCATGACAAGTCGAAGCATGTTGAGATCAAATATCACTTCATTTGAGACATGGTGCAGAAGGGAGCAGTGAATCTCTAGTACATATCCACAGATGAGAGGATTGCATACATTCTCACCTAGCCTCTGTCTAGAGAGAAGTTTGAATACTTTAGAGATAATTTTGGTAAGATTTAGAATCTCTCCCTCACTGAGGGGGAGTGTTGATGTTTCAAAATTGGGCAGACACTATCCCAAATTAGTCATGCTGATTTGACCAAGGGAGGATGATACATTCACTCACGGGGCTATGCTAGAGGTGGATGGCCCAGGATGTTGATGGTTCACTAGTTAGCAGCATCGGACAGACATTCTCCTAGATTGGTCACATTGATTTGACCAAGGGAAAATGATACATTCATTCCTAGGGCTTTTCTAGTGGTGAATGGCCCAGGTGTATTCTTTCTCCTTAGTCATGCTGATTTGACTAGGACTAATAAAGGCTCGAGATGTAGCATCAGGAAGACATTATCCCAGTTTGGTCATGTTGATTTGACCAAGGGAAAATTATACATTCACTCACAGGGATTTGCTAGTGGTGAATGACCTAGGCATAGTCTTTCTCCTTAGTCATGCTCATTTGAATAGGAATGATAAAGGATAGAGATGAAACATTAGGAAGACATTCTCCCATATTATTCATACCAATTTGACCAATCAAAAATGATACATTCACTCATGGGACTTTTTTATTGGTGAATGGCCTAGGTGTAGTCTTTCTCCTTAGTCATGTTGATTTGATAAGGAGTGATAAAGACTCGAGATGATAGATTTTTTCACATTGCCTGCTCCAATATGGAGTGATATAATTTTTATAAGGCAGGCTTGACTTGTATACAAGTCTAGTCTAATGTTGAAGAAGTAGGGCCAAGATACCTCTTGTGATGAGGGGATTTTTGGTGGGTTTACTCGGCATTAAAGCCCTATATTAATTAGATGTGTATGTGAGGAGATGATACATCAACATGGTTCATGGAAAAAATTTCTAGTAAAAGAAGAAAGCCAAGAAGACAAGTCAAATACCATTAAAATATTAAAGAAACCCCAGAAAATCATTAAATGAATTAGTGTGGACAAAAAGAGAAATCTTCCCCACAAGTAAATAAAGGTGACTCATATTACTATAAATAAAGGTTAGATCATTTAATTATCACATCACTCACACTATATCCTTAACAAGTGAACAAGTCCCAGTTGCAGTTGCCAGTTACATTTGCAATTGTAGTTGTCAGTTATAGTTGCAATTTCCAGTTGCAATTGCAGTTGCCAATTACAGATGTAGTTAAAGTTGTAGTTTCTAGTTACAGTTGCAGTTGCAGTTGTTGTTTCCAGTTACACTTGCAATTGCAGTTTTATTTGCAGTTGTCATTTGTAGTTGTAGTTGCAATTTCCAGTTGCAGTTGCAGTTGCAACTGCTAGTTTCCAGTTTCCAACTGTGCAAATTTTGGTGGTGCGTTATCTTTGTCTAGTGGTTCTCTAGCCTTGAGGGATCTTGATCATGTTAGGGAACAACCTTCTATATGTTGGGTTCTGCATTTTATGGTGATGTATTTTCTAGATTGAATTCTTCTTAAGAAAAGTTGTTTGGTTTTATCCCAAGGTTGGCTTTCCCAGAGTAAAAATATTGTGTCTACTGTGCATGGCTTTCTTTCTATGATTCTGTTATTTCTGTTGTAGTTTTATTTTAGTTGATATTTTAGTGTGTAATTATTATATGATAACAGTGGAATTAAATTTTGTTTGAAATCATAAGGAAATAATTATCATATGTGGAAATTAGAAAATTCAACAGAGATTGGTTTTTATCTTGAGATCGATGGTTGAGATTCATCACGATAAATTTATAAAAAAAACATAAGATTAAGTAAATTGATGACCCAGATTCACCTAGAATTTGATAAAAAATTACTAAGTGTTGAAGTTCACTAATAGAAATTGTCAATTTACAATGGTCGAATTAGCAATTTTGGTGAAGAGTTGGGTTCGACCAAAATAAGTCTCTAATAACTGATTGTCAATGATCAAGTATTGTCAATTTTTGGGAGAAATTTTCATGCGTTTAAAGGAAATATTCGATCGTCAATGGTCAATGATTAAGGATTGACAGATTTTGGGAAATATTTTCATGCATCCAAAAGAAATATTCAATCATTGATGGTCAATGATTGGGCATCGAAAATTCAGTGCGATGTTTAAATTCTTCCAAGAGAAATTGTCGATGGTCGATGAAGGAAAGAGGGTGATAACATGTCATCTCATCTCAATATCAATGTGTCATGACATGTCATCACCCATTGTCATGCCAATTCATCCAACTTAACACCTTAGAATGACATCTAATTCCATGTCATCATACATGTGTCATGCCACATCGGCATAAATACCACGTTCGTGTAGAGTTGGTCGATCGTTGATGGTTGGGGTTTGGAGAGATTTGTGCGAAAGTGGTTTTCAAGGGAATTTGTCGATGGTTGATAGTTGATGGTGGGGGTTCGATGAGATTATTGATAAAATTGTGTTTTATAAAAGAGATTACCGGTGACTAATGGTTAATGATCAGGCGTCAGGGAGATTCGCGAGCAAATTGGGTTTTCTAAACAGAATTTCCGATCATCGATCATTAATGTAGTGTCATAGATCAACATTCAAGATTGATTTAAGTTTTCAATCAATGGTGGAAATTGATCTTCGGGGTTTGGAAAATTATTTTATCAATAACTCATATTTAAGGGTTGTTAACACAGTAAAACAATCAATTTTGTGTGAAATTTTGTGGCTTTTGAAGGTCACTGACTTGCAGGGCGATTTTGAGGCCCTAAACAATGTTTTTATCAAATCAAAAGACATGAGAAAAAAGTGTACCAAGGTACACTATATATTTCCAACTCAAATAAAATAACTCGGTGATAGCTATCCAATGAGCTATCTCGGGCGCAAAACAGAGCTCATATGAGAAAGTTACAACCAAAACAGCAAGGGTAAAATGTTGGTACCAATTTACTTCCGGAGGGAATAACTCCTTGATCAAAAGTCTATTTGAGGCTCAGGAGTAGTCTTTGGAAATCCTATGATCTATAGAAGAAATCCATGGAGTTGGATTTGGAATTTGGGTATGTAAAAATGTGTTGGCACAGAAAGAAGTCACTTGTAGCATACAGGGATAAATTGGGTAAAACAATAAAAAATTATTTGAACCATAACCTTTAGCTTGAAGATCATATTTTAGAAAACGAATAGTCATTGGAAATGTATTGAGGAGGAAAATAAATCTATCTACCAAGAAGTTTGAATTGGGCATTAAAATTTCTCAGTAAGTGATAAAACATATTTTTGTAGCAGTAAAAGGGTGGAAATTGGAACTTGTAAATGTTGTAACTTTTCACTTAGAACTCAAACTAAGGCATGAATACAGCCATTGGAAAGTTGTTTTAGAGAGAAATGCATATAAGTAATCATACTTTTAATTTGGTGCATTGTTTTCTTCATAAAATAATATGAATAATAACATGTACTCTAATTGATGAAATGTTGTATGTTATGCATGTCTAACAATAATTATTACATGCACATTTCTTGCAAAATTAGAGTATAGGAAAACAACTTTGGTACTAATATAAGGACTAGAGTTATGGATAATGCTCATGAATATTAAATCCATGAGGAACATATCATAGGTTTGCATGTCATCATGGGAAATTTTGAGACAAAGTCAAATGGAAGAAGGGGCATGCAAGAGACTGTAACTATGAGAAGCCTACATAGAGAATTCCATATCTATAGAACTAATAATGAAAGGATTATGAAGGCTCATGAAGAGATACTTTAGAGTCTAAATATGTTGCATAATAAAGTTAACAAATATCATGGAACTAGTTAGCACCGCCATTTTTCTTTCCATTTAGAGTCAGTTTTGAGTCATGTTGTGACCCATGCATCCAAACATGTGAATTCAGGTAAGTAGCACTGTGAGGTTGAAGTCAACAAGTGGTCAGTTGGCCCTTGGAAATGGAAAGGGGTGTCAGAGTCGAAAAATTGTATATGTGGTATGGATATGTCTTTTCCAGAAAGTCGAGTCCCATTAAGAAACCAGTCTCTACATGCCCAGATCAGCTCAAGTGGTTAATAGAGGTCGCGTTGGCAAGTACAACAGTTATTATCATTTCATAATGAAGGTTGAGGGAATGTTCATATTATGAATGCCTAGCAAGCCTTATCACCTGCATCCTACACGCGAAGATTTTTCATGGGCAACCTGCAACTCAACTTGGAACATCTCGTCACCATAAATTTACTAACCTCCAACATGATTTCTTATCCTAGTCGATTCATTATAAATATCAGTTTCTCGACATTCTCTCCATTCATAGAACCAAGACTAAAATCTATTTGCAATTCTCCTTGCCATTCCATCTTGTTCAGAACCTTTCCCCCTGTGCATTTGTTGGATACATTGCATGCAGAGTACACCTTGGTCACACCATGGTGACCTCTCAGAGTGCAGGGAAAGGCGCATAGAGTGGCAGAACTATATGGTTCGAGCCCCAAAAGGACTGGAATTCATTCTCACCTACAGCAGGCATTCCCCAAGATGTGAGAGGAACTATTCTTTTACCTGTAGAGAAGACCAGATCAAATCGTGAAACATATGAAGCAGAGGAATTTTCATAGGAAGGGAGGACGGTAATAGCCCCCTCCTCCCAACAAAAAATGCCTCGAAGGAGGGGCAGGTCGAGAAAGAAAAAGGAAATCATGAAAGCTCGAATCGCAGAAGAACCACACGTTGGATCGATAGCTGAAGAACTACTCAGACGCACCATCCAGTTAGAACCTGCTAGGGGATTGAGCTGCAAAGAAAGGAATATAACAAGGATAGTGGATGTCGCAAGAGAAAATGAGCAAGTGCCATCTCAGTAGCTGAAGCAAGCAAAGTTGGCTATTGTTGAACTCTAACAGGAAAACATGGAGTTAAGGCGACAGCTAGCAACAAAGACCATGGAAGCGTCAGTGACACAGGGTCATGAAGGGAACATGGAATGGTTGAAAAGGAAACTCAGAGAGGTGCAAGACACTAGTGTACATATGAGAGAGGTGAAAATATTAGCGGAAGAAATTCATAGGAAGCATCCCAGAGAATGCGAAACGAATGAAAAGGAAATCCACGTGGCTCTCGCCAATGCACAAAAAAATAAAGTTTAGCCGACGTCGTTCCTTCTTTGCAGTTTTTTTGAGTGATACATTTCTATAAAGTACACTACCATTTTGATAATGGTTGTGAAAATCAAACAGTTGTTTACTATGCGTAGTTCTCCAGCAAATGAGTGCATAATAGAAAGTGAAGTCGTTATTACAGACAACAAGCTCTTGACATAAACCTGTTCGCTAAGATACTTGATCAAAGGGATGCAACAACACATCCTTTCTCCACATTAGAACCTAACCGATGATAAGACCCTCATGGAAAACATGAAAATAGTCATAAGTGAACATGCATGATTATTGCCTATTTTTGGAAAGTATCATGCAAAGAGTCTCTAGCGCATGTTGCTCGTTTTTCCTATTTTTAGGGTTAGCAGTTAGAAATCAGGGTAGCCTAAGAGACACCCTCATTTATGTATCGCATATTTTCGATGTAAGCCAGGTTGGTTGGAAAAATTGGTAGACGACAACTATCGTATGTAGTCTAAGTTTTGATCAAAATTTAATGCAAAGGTCATGTGACTTGATGAAAATATTCTAGTTGTAATAGTTGGATGTATTGTGCCTCTTTCTTTGTGTATGTGTTTCCTATTATATTTATTTCATATCTTTTACTGTCTATTTCAAAACAAATTTTTGAACCTGCAGATTTGTTTTACAACGCCCCTTGTTCATGTCATTTAGACAAAACATTTTCCTCTAAAGCTAACTCTGAATTCGCCAGCAGTGGCGCTCCTGAGTTACTTCTTGTATTTTCTCCCACCACATTACAGTTTTACACTGAAGATTGTTGCTCGCCTAGCCTTATCCTCTCAAGTCCAGTCATCGATACATTTATCTCTATCATTTCCTCAAATCAAATCCATAGCCCAAGTCTTATTTTCTTGCGCCAATATAACCAAAACCTATTATCTTAAAGGTGTTTGAATCTAGCCATTGTTCCCAAAGTCATATCCTATGGGGAGACCGTGCCATTTCTGAGAGAGGCCTCTCCAGATCTGAGAGGCTAGTTTCAGGTCTCAAAATTGGTTGAAAAAGTTACCTTCATCGTTTGTTTATCAGCTGAATAGATTTACGGAGTGATAACATTATGGCATTGTTGTCGGGAATGAAGTTGAAAATATTTTCCTGGGAGAACGACAAACATCATAGTTTCACCCATGAGGGTAATAGAGGGACAAACATCCATACAGGTTGAAACCCTTACCCTGGAGACTCCAATTCAAACAGACCAGTAGCTCGAAGTATCACAGTTCAGAAAACCTGGCTCCAAAGATGATTTACACTAGAGAGAATCCCGACCCAAACCCCTCGGAGCCTGTGTATGACCCCGAGAATATTTTGCGCAAGACTAGAGAGAAAGTGTCGGACCCATTCTACTACCTGGAAATAATATTTTCCTTTCCAAAAGACAGTGCGCAAAGCATTGACGACCTTGAGTTTGATGCACTTTTCGAGCAAACTCTGTTTAGGTCTAAGTCTGAAACCATTTTGGATGAGACTGTTTTTGACCCAAAAAAGTTCCAAGCCCTAGTATCAAATAATATCCCTCGAAATCTGAATTCTCCTAGGGATATGGCCGTCATATTCTCTCCCCTCATCCTGTCGGCCTAGTTACATGACTTTCCTCAGAATTATAACCAAAGAATCACACTCTATGACATTGATGGAAATGTTTCCGCTCAGAGGCACCTTGATTGGTTTAATTACTTCATCGACCTAGAGGAGGTGGACTACGCAAATGCAAAAATGAGGTTGTTTGCACGAAGAATTTTGAGAGATGTAAGAAAATGGTTCAAAACCCTCCCGCCCACAAGCATTTAGG
>SNQJ01S0024243.1:29497-47117 GCA_010110895.2 Picea sitchensis
TGACAATGACTTTGGTCTACTGCTAAGAGGAAGAAGATCAATGAGTCTAGATTCTATAATGAGTAACATTGTCGAAGTTGAAGTAAACATGATGGCATCGCAGAAAATACAACCAAGGTTTAACTGAGGTGACAAGAGACCCCAGGGAGATGCACAACCGTCGATGTCGCAGTCCTCAGATGATAAATTCGACATGATGATGAGGACAATGGAAAAGTTGATGGAGAGAATGTCCATGGGAAACAAACCTATTGCTCGAGAACAAAATGACCCACAACCCATAAATACAAATCTCTAAAGGGGTTAGATCCCTCAAATCAAGCAGCAGGATCAAGGTGACCAACAGGCAAGACCTCCTTTCCAGAATGACTACACAGATGAGGATTTTGACCAGACTTTCGATGACCAGATGCATTGTTGTGATGACAAAAACTCACGTGTGTTCTTGACTAAGAGTGAGCACGATCAATATATGAGCAGAAACGAAGACCTCACGCTGGAAACCGATGATGTTATGATACCTAAAACAGATGATGCACCACCTTGGGAGATGGAAGAGTTCAAGAAAGGTTATCAAAACACCATCATGCAGTTCTAGAAGAAGTACAACCTTCAAAGAAAAGATGTACCTGTCGAGCCGCAACAAACGAACTCCATAAAGAAGCCTACAATGGACACACCTTCCACGAGCCAACCAAGACTGGACAATGCAACTAAGGACATGACAGAGAAGGCCAAGTCGAAGGAGGAGGTCCCTAAGAAATCACCAGAGACAGGCTGGGAGATGAGCAGAAAAGAGCTAGAAAAAACATGTCCCCCTTTCAATTTTGAACACGAGATGGCCAAGATCAAAATCTTTGTCCTGTTCAATGAACTCGTTAGAAAGGGAGAGTATCGGGAAAAAATCATTAAAATTCTGAAGATGGGAGGGACCCCCGATACTCTGAATATTCAAGATGATCACCTCGCCATCCTTTTTGGTCTGCGCATTGAAGAGACAAGCGATACCGAAGATGTCCCTCCTTTCTATGTCATTATGAATATCCATGACCTGACCCTGCATAAAGCCATGCTTTATTCTGGCGCATCACACAATCTCATGCCGAAGGTGTTCATGTATGAACTGGGTCTTGAGGTCACTAGGCCATACAAAGACCTTTTCTCCTTTGATTCAAGGAAATTCAAATGTTTGGGCCTTATCAAAGACCTACTTGTATCGTTGGCTCAAATCCCCTCTAAGAACATGGTCATGGACGTGGTTTTCGTAGACGTTCCCCTAAAATTTGGCATGCTGCTATCAAGATCATGAGCTACAAAGTTGAAGGGTACTTTGCATATGGAAATGTCATATTGCACCATCCCTATTTTTGGCCATGATAGAAGGTTGTACATAGAGGTGCTGCTAAAATATATGGTGAGCAGCAAAGAAGCAGTTGAACAAGCATCTGATATACGCTATTGACACTAAGGTAGGTTCTTCTATATTCTACAATGACCTGAGTTTCGAAGAAGAAGAACTGATGTCCATCACAACAATTGGTGAGAAAACTGAGCGGGAAAAAATAGAGTGCGCCGACCCAAAAGACCGCGTAGAAAATGGGGTGTGGAACATGAGTTTTGATGGCTTATTCAACATATATGGAGATGGGGCCAGTGTATGGGTGAGCCCCCTAGAGGCAAGCACAAAGTTGCGCTCGTACAAGCTCGTGTTTGAATGCACTAACAACATCGACGAGTATGAAGCGCTAATCTTGGGTTTGCAAGTTTTGAAAGAATTGGACATGTAGAGGATAGTAGTGTGCAGATATTCCAAGGTAATCATAAATCAAGTAAAGGGTGTGTATCATACCAAACACCCCATATTGACAGTGTATAAAAATTTGTCTTTAGACCTCCTCAAATGATTTTCATAATATGACCTGGTTTTTATCCCCACAGAGAAAAATTAGATCATCGATGCATTGGCCACCTTGGCCTCGGTTTTCAAGATCCCCATTTTTCCAAATAAAATATATGAAATTGTGGTCAAACACGGACTGACAGTGCCTGACAACATCAAACACTGGAAATTTTTCGATGACGAAAAACAAGTGGAAAGGTTCCTCCTTATGAGTGACGAGTTCACTAACACAAACATTGACGAGGAATACTGTGGTGATGAAGATGAGAGCGTGGATGCGCGCAGTAGTGAAGACCCTTTCCAAAACTAGATCATGGGAAGGGATATAATACAGCTGAAGAAAAATATCATTCCAAAGGGGTTGGTGCCCCTAGAAAATTTCTTTGACTAAAATGATGTGGATAATAACCCCAAGATCACCACAAGTGAAGAAGACATCGAATACTGCAACATCAAGACCGAGGAAGATACGAAGATGGTAAAATTATCGAAGACACTCAGCCCAGAGGTCAAGAAGTACTATGTGAATCTCATGAAAGACTTCCCAGATGTTTTCACATGGAGCTATGATGACCTGAAAGTGTATGACACGAAAGTGATCCAACATGTTATCCCTCTCAAAGAATATCATAAGACTTTCAAATAGAAGCTGAGATGGATAAACCCCATGTTATTGTCATTGATCGAAAAGGAGGTAAAGAATCTTTTTGACGCTAAAATTATTGTTTCTTTGAGATTCTTGAAATGGGTAGCTAATTTGTTGCCTGTAAGAAAGAAAATCGGTGAGATAAGACTATGTGTGGACTTCCAAAATTTAAATAAAGTATCTCTCAAGGACCAATATCCCCTTCCTAAAATGGACTGCATCCTACAAAAGGTAGTGGGGTGTCAGAAGATGTCCATGTTGGACAGGTTCTCAGGATATAACTAGATCATGGTCCACCCGGACGACATAGAGAAGACGGATTTCACCACTCCATGGGGAATGTTCATGTATTCTAAAATGATGTTCGGCCTGATGAACATTGGTGCCACTTTTCAAAGGGAAATAGACATCATGTTTTCTGATGAAAAGGATAAATTCATCATGATTTATCTGGATGATATCACAGTGTATTTTTCCTCCGACAAACAACATCTCAAGCACCTGAAGAGGGTTTTCCAGAAGTGTAGAAAGTTCGGCATATCACTAAATCCAAAGAAATCGCATTTCATGGTGGAGGAGGGAAAGTTGTTAGGCCACATCATTTCCAAGGAAGGCATTAAAATATACCCCAACAGGGTTGAGGGGATCTTGAATATTGACACCCCGTGCAGTAAAAAGGAGGTGCAATCCTTCCTGGGAAAGGAAAACGTTTTGAGGAGATTCATCCCAAACTTGGCGAAAATCATAAAACATATAACTTGCATGCTCGAGAAGGGAAATGAGACTAAGTGGAACCCATAGGCCAAGAAGTATTTCGAATATATCAAAGTGGAACAGACTAAATCTCATGTTCTAGCTAGCCTGGACTTTACGAAATATCTCCTCCTTTTTTCATTTGCCTTAGAACACACTATTGTCAGCGTACTGTTGCAGAAGGACGAGAAGGATTTCAAGAAACCCATAGCCTATTTCAGTTGGATGTTGCACGATGCTCCACTAAGGTATGACATTATGGAGAAACAGGCGTATGCCTTAGTAAAGGCTTTGAAATAATTTAGGACATACATACTGCACTCCCATGTCATCGCCTGTGTACCCAGCAGTTCAGTAAATAATATCCTAACTCATATTGACTCGGAAAGAAGAAGAGGGAAGTGGATAGCATCCATGTTAGAATGTGATCTTGAAATCAAGCCTACAAAGTTGTTCAAAGGACAGGGTCTCACGAATTTGATGGTGTAGTCGTACTGCGAAGCTGTAGCAATGAACTTCATTGTCGATCTGTCGAAATGCCCTCAAGAAGAAAAATTTGTGCAATTGCCTCAGTAATTCTTTGATTCACCATGGTATGCAGACATCATATATGTGTTGGAGAATATCCAAGCCCCTCTAGGTACAAGTAAGACTAGGGCTAGATTCCTCAAGCTTAAAGTAGTTAAGTTCTGCATCTTGGACAATTCACTTTACTGGAAATACCCCATAGGAATATTGTTGAGTTTTTTGCTAGAGGACGACTTGAAACGGGCCATACAAGAATTTAAGAGAGGCGACTGTGGAGAGCATCACTATTGGAAGACCATTGCACACAAGATCCTGAGGGTGGGCTATTACTGGCCAAAAAAAAATTCTGATGTATATAAATAGGTCTCTAGCTGCCACGAATGCCAGATTTTTGATGGAAGAAAAAACCTGTATACCTTGCCACTAAATCCAATCTCAGTAGAAGCACCTTTCATGTAGTGGGGTCTAGATTTCATAGGAGAGATAAATCTACCATCTTTTATGCAACAGAAATGGATACTCATAGCCACCAACTATTTTATGAAATGGATAGAGGCGATCCCCACAAAGCAAGTTACCGATGCGATCATCATCCAATTCCTGGAAAAAAACATCTTATCAAGGTTCAGGTGCCCCGTTAAGATCATAAGAGACAATGAAACCGCATTCAAGTCTAAGAAGATGGATAAGTTCTATCAGGATTATAACATAACCCTGGGGCATTCCACGACATACTATCCACAAGGAAATGGGTTAGCAGAATCCTGGAATAAGAGCCTAACCAGGATCATCAAAAGACTCATGCAAGACAACAAAAGAGCCTAGCATAAGAAGCTTATCTATGTGTTGTGGGTAGATCGGGTCACCACCAAGAATTCTATATCGATGTCACCTTTCCAGATCATTTATGGTGTAGACGTGATTTTCCCACTTCACTAGGATCACCTGTTAGGAAGTTGTTGTAAGAGCAGGAAGTTGAGCCAAATGATGCGCAAAGGAGAATAAACCAGCTAATTCACATGCAACGGGCAAGGGAACAGGTGTATAACTAGTCGCAGCTCCAACAGGAGAGGATAAATAAGGCTTTCTATAAGCGTTCTAAGTGAGAGTATTTCCGACTGGGTGACATAGTTTTGAGGTGGGATGCAAGAAATGAAGGTAAAGGGAAACATGCAAAGTTTGACCACCTTTGGACGGGTCTATTCAGAGTCTACGATCATAGCAGAAAAAATGATTATTTTCTAAAAGGATTAGATGGAGAAAGTTTTGATTGGGGCCCTATAAATGGCAAGTTCCTCAAACATTACCTGATGAAATAAAATCCTTTTAAGTCATTTGTCATTGTAAATAGTCATTTTATTTTTGTGTTGATTCGGTAGGTCAGCAGAAAATTGAATCCCAAAGTGAAGGCCCTAAGTTTATGCTGAAGTTTTAGAAGCTATGTCGATAAGTTTAGTTTGGATTTTTTCCATCATTTATTTTTTCTTAGTGTCTAGAGGTCGAATAAAGCCTAATGGTCAGGCACCTGGTCTACTGTTATTTGCTACCTCACAGAGAGGATAACATCCCCGTTGGAGCCAGTTGTTAGTACCACAATTTTTATTTCCATTTAGAGTCAGTTTTGAGTCACGTTGTGACCCATGTATCCAAACATGTGAAGTCAGGTACGTAGCACTAAGAGGTTGAAGTCAGCAAGTGGTCAGTTGTCCCTTGGAAATGGGAAGGGGTGTCAGAGTCAAAAAATTGTATACATGGTACGGATATGTCTTTTCCAAAAAGTTGAGTCCCGTTAGGAAACCAGTCTCTACATTCCCAGGTCGGGTCAAGTGGTTAATATAGGTTGCATCGAAAAGTACAACAGTTATTATCAGTTCATCATGAAGGCCGAGGGAATGAAAAATCACATATTTCATATTATGCATGCCCAGCAAGCCTTATCACCTGCATCCTACACACGAGGATTTTCCATGGACAACCTGCAACTCGACTTGGAACATCTCGTTGCCATAAATTTACTAACCTCCAGCATGATTTATTCTCCTATTCGATTCATTATAAATCTCATATGCTTGTAATTCTCTCTAGTCATAGAACCAGGCTTGAACTCTATTCGCAAATCCCCTTGCTAGTCCAGCTTGTTCAGAACCTTTCCCACTATGTGTTTGTTGGATACATTACGTGAAGAGTACACCTTGGTCTTGCCATGGCGGCCTCTCAGAGCGCAAGGAAAGGTGCGTGGAGTGGAAGAACTGTAAGGCCCGAGCCCCAAAAGGACTGGGATTCATTCTCACCTGTGGCAAGCATTCCCCAAGACGTGAGAGGAACTATTATTTTTCCTGCATAGAAGACCAGATCAAATCATGAAACATATGAAGCAAAGGAATTCGCATAGGAAGGGAGGATGGTAATAGCCCCCTCCTCCCAACAACAAATTCCTCGGAGGAGGAGCAGGCCAAGAAAGAACAAGTATATCATGAAATCTCGAATCGTGGAAGAACCACGCGTCGGATTGATAGCTGAAGAACTACTCAAATGCGCCATCTGGCTAGAACTTGTCGGGGGATCGAGCCACAAAGATAGGAATAGAACAAGGAGAGAGGATGTCACAGGAGCAAATGATCAAGCGCCATCTCAGCAGCTGAAGCAAGCAAAGCAGGATATTTCTGAAATCTATCAGGAAAACATGGAGTTAAGGCGACAACTAGCGACAAAGACCATGGAAGTGTCAATGGAACAGGGTCATGAAGGGAACGTGGCATGGTTAAAAAGGAAGCTCAGAGAAGCGCAGAACACTATTGTACAGTTGTGAGAGGCACAAAGATTAACGGAAGAAAGGCATACGGAGCATCCCAGAGAATGTGAAATGGTCGAAAAGGAAATCCACGTGGCTCTCACCAATGCACAAAAGAAGAAAGTTTAGCCAGCATCGTTCCTTCTTGGCAATTTTTTTTAGTGATACGTTTCTCTAAAGTACACAACCATTTTGATTATGGATGTGAATAGAAAACAATTGTTTACTGTGCACAGTTCTTTAGAAAATGAGTGCATAACAGAAAGTGAAGCTGCTATTACAAACAACAAGCTCTTAATAGACACATGTTTCCTAAGATACCTGATCAAAGGGATGCAGCAACACATCCTTTCTCCACATCAGAACCTGACTGATGATCAGACCCTCGTGGCGAACATGAAAACAGTCATAAGTGAATAGGTGTGATTATTGCCTATTTTTGGAAAGTACCATGTGAAGAGTCTTTGGTGCATGTTTCTCAGTTTTCCTAATTTTAGGGTTAGAAGTTAGAAAGGAGGGTAGCCCAAACAACACCCTCGTTTATATATTGCATCTTTTCAATGTAAGCCAGGTTGGTTGGAAACATTGGTAGACGACAACTATCGTATGTAATCTGAGGTTTTGAATAAAATTTAATGCAAAGGTCCTATGACTTGATGAAAAGATTCTAGTTGTAATATTTGGGTGTATTGTGCCTCTTTCTTTGAGTATGTGTTTCCTGTTATCTTTATTTCATATCTTTTACTGTCTATTTCAGAACAAATTTTCAAACCTATGGATTCGTTGTACAATGCCCCTTGTTCACGCCACTTAGACAAAATGTTTTCCTCTAAAGCTAACTCTGAATTCGCCTGCAACGACGCTCCTAAGTTACTTCCTGTATTTTCTCCCGCCACATTACAGTTTTACACTGAAGACTGTTGCTCGCCTAGCCTTATCCTCTTAACTCCGGTCACTGAGTCATTTATCTTTGTAATTTCCTCACATCGACTCCATATCTTAAGTCTTATTTTCTTACACCAATATAACCAGAACCCATTATCATAAAGGTGTTTCAATCTATCCATTGTTCCCAAAGTCATATCCTTCGTGGAGACCATGCCATTTCTGAGAGAGCCCTCTCCAGATATGAGAGGCTAGTTTCAGATCTCAAAGTTGGTTGAAAAAGTTACCTTCGTCATTTGTTTATCATCTGAATAGATTTATGGAGCGCTAACTAAACCAAGCTATAATATAGTTCTAGACAAGTGTTAGCATATAGATCCCATAGCAGAAAGGATGGTCATGGGATTGATAGATAGTCAATAAAAATGAGCAGGCACAATCATTATCCAAGAAAATCCACCAGTATAACTCATGCAATTTAAGTGCCAGGGAATATCCCAAGTGTGTCTCCTATTAGGAAGAAAAGGAGAAGCCTCGAGCCATAAATCCTACAAGGTGAACTCATGAAAATTAAGCCACCAAATTTCAATGGTGAGCAGAAGAAAGGAGAAGAGGCCAAGGCTTGGCTATTGGAAATGAAGAAATATTTCTAGCTGCACGATTACCCTTCAAGAGTAGTAGCTAGAATTACAACCTACCACTTGTAAGGAAAGGCATCCATGTAGTTGGATCAGCTTAATAAAGCCAATAACCTTGATGATAAGAGGATCTCATGGAGGTAGTTCAAAGGATATTTCCAAGAGAAATATTTGTTCGAGCATTATTATGAAAGAAAGATGAAAGATTTATTTGAGCTCAAATTGAAAACCATTACAATGGATGAATATGAGAAAAGGTTCTTTGGATTTTTAAAGTATGTGGACTTCATCTAACACACGAAAGTCAAAATCCAATTTTTTTTGAGTGGGTTACCCTCCTTCTATAGTGACAGAATTCAATATGATAACCCAAAGATTTTGGAGGAAGCCATAAGGAGGGCAAAGAATATTTATGAGAAGAGCCAAGGAAGGATAGTTTTCCAAAAGGCTTGGAATGAAAAGATGAAAGGGAAAAGTGATCAAAGGTAGAAAATTTTTAAGCCGAATTTTCTCAAGAATATATCCCAAGAAAATCAACAAGGTTAGTCAGGAAAAATGACCATAAGGTTGTAGATTCATTTGGGAAAAGGCCAAGGAAACAACCTGTACAATCTTGGGGATGTGAGGGAAATCACTTATACAGGGACTTCCCTCACAAAAGAGAAAGAATGAGGAATGTCAACAATATTCAGGAGGCTAAAACAGTGGAGGACATGGGAGAAAACCCGCCAAGGATTTATACAATCTTGGATAACAAGCAAGCAAATATCAATCCCCCATTATTGAAGTGGAAGGTAATATTGATAACCATCCCATAGAAATTTTAATTGATTCTGGATCTATCCATAGTTACATAAAATCTAACATTGTTTAAAGGTTTCATTTCCAAAGGAGTAATCATAAGAAATCTTGGTTAGTTTAGTTAGCCACAGGGGCTAAGAGAAAAATAAATGAGTTGGTGAAATATTGTCCAATAGACATGAATGGACTCAGTACAAAGGTAGATGTGAAAATTATACCATTGGGTTCATATGATTATCTAATTGGCATGGATTTGCTGGAAAAACACCATGATGTCCTAGAATGTTACAACAAGACAATGTCATGTATGGATGAATAAGGGAAGCAAGGAAAATGTCAAGGAATTCCAAGAGTTGTAGTTGTTAGAGAAATTTCGGCTATACAGTTGAAAAAGTGTTCTAGGAAGGGATGTCATATTTTGCATCCCATATGGAAGAGGCATCCAAAGACAAGGTGGTAATCATTGAAGGCCATGCATCCTTAAGGGATTTTGATTATGTTTTCAAGGACATCCTAGGATTTCCACCAAAGAGAGACATTGATTTCTCTATTGATTTGGTGCTAGGAGTTTCTCCATTTTCTAATAAATCTTACATAATGGGCACATCAGAGTTGAAGGAGTTGCAAATTCATCTTGAAGAATTGTTAATAAAGGGGTATATACACCCAAGTGTGTCACCTTGAGGAGCCCCGATTCTTTTTTTGAAAAATAAAGATGGAACCTTAAGGTTGTGTATTGTTTTCATGTAGCTAAATAAAGTCACCATAAAGAAAAGAAAATTTTTTTGTCAAGGATTGATGACTTATTTGATCAACTAAAAATTGCAAGAATATTTTCTCAGATTGACTTGAGATCAAGCTAAATTCAAGTGAGGATAAAGGAAGAATATATTAGCAAGACAACATTTAGGACAAGATATGGGCATTAGGAATTCACGGTAGTACCATTTGGACTATCAAACACCCCAGTTTTTTTCATGTGCTTGATGAATGGGGTGTTTAGAGAGTACTTGGAAAAGTTTGTAATTGTGTTCCTAGATGATATACTCATCTACTCTAAGTCAGAAGAGGAACATGAGCAATGTTTGAGAATGGATTTGCAAGTTTTAAGAGAGCATAAATTGTATGTTGAGGTAACTAAGTGCATCTTTTATACAAATAATATTCACTACTTGGGGCATATAATTTCAGCAAAAGGGATAACTACAGATTCTAAAAAGATAAAGGCCTTTAGAGGATGGCTAGTGCCAAATAATGTCATGGAGGTCATATCATTCATGGGGATTTCTGGTTATTACCGAAGATTTATAGAAGGATTTCAAATATCGCAACTCCAATCACTTCTTTGCAAAATAAGGGAGTAAAGTTTGAATGGACTTCCAAGTTTTAAGAGACCTTTCAACATTTGAACAAAATGTTGACAAGTGTGACAATATTGAAGATTTCATATCCAGATGAAAAAAAAATCATGTGCACTGATGCATGCAAGTAAAGGCTCGATGGAGTTCTCAGTCAAAATGATCATGTCATATGTTATGAGTCTAGGAAATTGAAATATAATGAAAGGAATTATGCTACTCATGATATAGAGTTAGCAAAAATCGTAGATGGATTAAATATGTGGAGACAATACCTTATGGGGATGAAATTTGAGCTAAGGAAAGACCACTATGTCCTGAAACATTTGTTTGGACATCCAACACTAAATTCCAGAAAAACTAGATGGTTTGAATTTCTTAGTGAGTATGAATTTGAAATTAAGCATATAAAAGGAAAATAAAATCAAGTGGTTGATGCACTCAGCTAGAGAGCTCATGAAGTGCATGTTGCATCCATCACCATGTATAGGAGTGATCTGAAAGATAAAAATTTTGCAGTAAAAAATTCAGATCAACACTATTTAAAAATAAAAGAGACATTACAAAAAGGTAAGTATCAATAAAAAAAAAATATTATAAGCTAAAATAATATGTTATTATCACGTACAAAGGCAAAGTATATGTGTCGAATTCGAATGAGATAAAAAATGCAGTGACACCCAGGATATCAAAAGATAATTGCAGATGTGATAAAAAAATACTTTTGGCCAAGAATGAAGAAGGAAGTGGCTAATTACATAGCCGAATGTCTAGAGTGCCAAAAAGTGAACACTGAACATAGACATCCATCAGGGTTGTTGTAGTGATTTCCCATTCGAGAGTGAAAGTGGGAAGTTTTCACAATTGATTTTATTACAAATATTCCCATAACAATGAAGTAACATGATCCAGGTGGATATTTGTGGATACTCACATTTTCCAACTCGATCAAAACAGTTTTCTGGCAATTTACTATTTTTCACAATTTTTAACTTCTGGGGCCATTTTGAGAGCCTAAATGAAGGTCTTTTGGGATCGATATTCTCAAAGATAGACAAAGGATCTCATTGAGAACCCAAAATGAATCTCCTCTATGATGTCTTTCCAATGAGATATCGTTCACCTAAAATGGAGATCATATGCAAAATTTACGACCCCGAGAACTTTATGTACTAACTTACCCAAACGAGGCCCACATGAATTTTGGCGCTTCATCTCCTAGGGTTAGTTTTTTGGATGTCTATGGTTTTTGACATTCATGTTTATTGTAAAAAGGCCTTCAGAGCCTCATTGTAATGATATTCTTGTGAATGAGTGCATTTGTCACATCTCTTATCAGAGATAAGTCGCCACCATTCCAGTAAGTTTTTTTTCCGCTGCATTTTATAGTTTCATCTTATTTCCTTATTAAATAGCAAACCAATTTTATTGTATCTTTGTTATTCTGTGTTAAGTATCTTTTAATAATTTGCAATCATTTTGTTCTTCTCATAAAATCTGGATCAATGGTATCAGAGTGGTCTGCTCCTTGTCATCTTAATGCATGTCCCCAACGAGGTTAGGGTACAAAGAATTGGGTCTCGAGCTTGTTTCGCTTGAGGACAAAATATCTCGCACACCCAAGAAACCTCTCATGGCAGGAGAAAATAAAGATGACAGGACAAGAGATTCTTTAAAAATGTTTCTTGAGGAATCCTCATGCAATAGAGGAACAAGATGATGGATAGTTTCACACAAATCCTTCGGCGGCTACAAACAAGTGACGCATCTTCCTTGAGCAGAGGCGATTCCCCCTTCAAGGTACAAATCAACTTCGATATTCCTATATTTGAAGTTCATATAAACACAGATGTTTTAGACAAGTGGTTGAATCTATTAGAAGGGAATTTTTCTATCCATAACTTTTCGAATAGAGAAAAGATTACTTTTGCACTCCTCAAAGTCATTCCCCATGTCAAAGAATGGTGGGAAACTTTCTATGAGCAAAAGGAAATAGAGGAACCCTCATTATTTACTGTCGTGGCCACCTGGTAATCCTTCAAGGGTGATATTAAGGAACAATACTACCCTATCGAAATTTATGACGACTTGTATACCAAATGGACCACACTACGGCAAGAAAGAGACCAAGCAGTGCCAGAGTTCACAAATATCTTCCATACCTTGTGCACAAAGATGAATATTTGGAGTGACATCTGGTGCTCAAGTATCGTGGTGCTCTACATAGATACATCCAGACCGAAATGGAATTTCTGGACGTCTCGTCCTTAGGCGTGGCCTACCGATATGTCGTCAAAATTGAGCAGAAGATCAAACAAAATACAAGGCAATTTGGGCCTGGGAACCCCTCTCATCAAAATCCACAAAGGGGCGGCCCCAACCCATAGAACAAAGGACAGAGAAAATATGGACAGTATCAACACAACCAGTCCAAGCCGTAAGAAAAGAAGGACACCAGAAAGACAAAGATAGATATCGAGAAGTGGTGTGACTTCCATAAGATCCCTTGGCATAAAACTGTTGAATGTCACTCAAAGAAGTCATTGGTGGTTGAAGTGAAAGCCTCTGAATCAGATGCGGGTTCTGACTCTGAGTCAAAACTAGAAAGGGGAAGACAGATCATTGATGCAGAACCCAGTGCCACCTTTCCTACCACCAAGCTCTATCCTGATGAACCAAACGAGCCAGAAGAAGGTGAGCGCCTCTTCCATTCACAAATGTGGGTAAAAGGCACCCTGCTGCACTTCATCATTGATAGTGGTAGCCAGAAGTACCTCATCTCAGCATAGGTCATCAAGTGATTAGCCCTGTCGACAATGTCGCACCCACAACCTATACCATTGGATGGATCCACCAAAGAAGCGATCTCTGCGTCAGCCAACAGTGTTGATTGTCATATGACATCAAGCCCTTCAAAGACGAGGTGACGCAAATTCGCGACCCTCATGGTCTGACTGCTCTTACCAGGACCTTCTCTAAACTCGATCGAAGAGCTATATCACTCTTCAATCTCGTTCGGGACTTTTCTACACCCACAGGATCCTTCTGGTGATCTCCCACTCCTTATCGGGAAATTGGAACTCGCGAGTTCACGAGTTCAGCGATCAAAATATCGGGTCTTTCACTTTCCCAAAACCCAGTGGTCAAAGGGTCAACGTTTCCTTCCTTATCGGGAAATCTCTATCCGTGATGTCGACGACTTGAACTTACAATCCCCGATGTCCGATGTGCCGATCTTCGATGCACGTGTGGACTTAGGTCTTTCGCCTTTGGGATCTTCCTTCCCTCATACTCTGGTACAAATCCACCTGTACTCCACCAAACCCCATGGTCCCACAAAAACACGTCACTTTCTTCCCTCGTGCAATCGGGGATCGCGGGATCGCGATTTCGCCGTTCACAATTCCTTGCACAATAAAACTCCGAGTGTCGAATCCCGACCTCACGGGATCTGATGCCACGTATCTCTATGATGATCGACGGCTTCCGTTAAATCGGGAAATCGCTATTCGTGATTTCAACAACCATGAAACTCTGGCCTCGTCAAATGCCAAACGCCAAACCCTCATGGGCTTTGATCCTTCCTACGCCTACTGGTTGAATCCCTCGCTACTTTTCCCAGATCTGACGTTCATCGGGTCTTCGTAGATTTCTCCCTACAAGACCGTCCGTTGATTCCTCTCCTTCGAGGGATCCTTCCGCTCCAAAGATTCAACATGTTTGTGCCTCTCTTGGGTCTGTTCCCACAGTGTTCATGAAGGAACTATCCCTCCTGAGCTTGGTTCCTCTGACTTCTTCAGAGATTTCACCACGATTTTCCCAACGGACCTCCAACGGCTCCCAGAGTGTTGGATCCTTCAGATTCCATGCACTCACCTGCAACAGAAATCTTCCACTCTCTTAAGCTAAGAATCACCACTGAGACTTCAAATCCAGCCTGCACTTCTTCTGCACGCTTTAATAACCCAATTCAACTCTGGGCAGATGAGAATAAGAGTTTAACTGTCTGGCCTCATCAACGCACTCTATGCGAATGAATTCGACTGCACTCTATGTAGGAATATCCTGGCTCAGGAAGAGAAACAATTGAAACTCATTCTCCTCTTTCTCACGAATTTCAAATCAACTATGAAATCACATACGCAGCATATCAAAGCAAACATATGACAGAAAGCAAACATACATGAGCATAATATCAACACAGAGAAACAACACAAACCATGAAGCTGAATCAAAGACTCTCTTCTATTAATTCAATCTGTACATGGGTGTTCTTCACCAGTCCTCTGCTCTTCTCTGCTTGCTCTCGATGATCTCCATATATTACAATGTACAAAGGAGGGTGCCTATATTCCGTTTTCCCTCTCCAATTCTACAACTATCAAATCTACAATTAATTCCTATCTAACAGCATTAAACCTATTAAATGCCTTCCTATCTACTTAGGACGAGAGCTTAAAGGCTCAAGGTCCATTTACAATACAAATGTGCTTCTTTATGAATGACTTCATTAAAGAGCGGCGCAACAACTCCCAAAGCAATTCAAACTTTGTAGGCGTTGTCCAGCTGTCTTTTCTGCTTGATGTGCTGGCTCGCTTGACGAGTGAGCGATGCTCCTGCATCATACTCCTCGGCTTGAAAATCTTCATGGGCTCCTGTCCATGAGCTCCTGCACAGTTTGTCCATGCCTCTGTATGACTACTTCCGTCTCCCAGCTGGCATCATCCANCTTTGCATGGCCCAATTTTCTTCATCTTGAGCTTATTATATGTTCCCCTTGGGAACCTTTCCTTCCTTAAGTGCACCAGAACCATATCCCCAACTTCAAACTGAAGTTGTCTCTTCTGTTGATCGGCTCTGTGCTTATATTCCTGATTTGCACCTATCAGTCGTTGCTTCACTTTCGTGTGAAGTTCTCTCATGGCTTCATCAAACTCTTTAGCGCTAGCACTTCTAGTTGTGGCCTGTTCTGAATCCATGAGCTCAGAAACTCCTCTTGGTTGTGTCCCATACAAAATCTGGAATGGGCTTTTGCATGTACTTCGATTCCCCGAATCATTGTACGCAAATTCTGCCTGTGGTAATATCTGGTCCCAACTGCTGTGGTGGTCTGTCACCAAGCTCCTTAATAGATCCCCCAGACTTTTGTTCACCACCTCTGTCTGCCCATCCATCTATGGATGATAAGCTGAACTAAACGCCATATTAGTTCCCAGCTTCTTCCATAGCGTCCTCCAAAAATGGCCTATGAATTTGGTATCCCTGTCTGAGACTATGCTTCTCGGCAATCCATGCAATCTGACAATCTCTTTGAAGAACAAGTTTGCGATGTGGGTCGCATCGCTGGTCTTTTGACATGGAATAAAATGTTCCATTTTAGAAAACCTATCCACCACCACAAAGATGGAATCAACCCCTCTTTGTGTCCTCGGAAAACCCAACACAAAATCCATATTGATCGCCTCCCATGGCCTCTCAGGTATGGGCAATGGCTGATATAACCCAACATTCTGCTTTCGTCCCTTCACGTGTTGACATATCCTACATCTGTCAACAAATCGTTTGACATCAGTGCGCATCCCTGGCCAAAAATATGATTCGCTCAGTTTCACGAATATTTTGTCATGTCCAAAATGACATGCTAATCCACCGCTATGCTTTTCCTTCACCAAATTATCCCTCATGGAGCAATTCAGAATGCATAGTTGATTGCCTCTGAACAGCAATCCCTCCTGGATCAAGTAATCTATCCACGGGCTCCGATCTCTGAGTACTGGATTCTCAGTTGCTTCGTATGCTTCTCTGAAATCTGCATCACCTGTATACATGTCCTTCAGATTCTCAAAACCCAATGTTTTGACTCTAAACTCCTGCAGCAACAAACATTTCCTGCTCAAAGCATCAGCCACTTTGTTAGCAGTTCCCGAAATGTATTTAATTACAAATGTAAAATTTTGGATGTACTCTACCCATTTTGCATGCTTCTGGTTCAACTTATCCTGTTGACTCACGAACTGCAATGCATGATTATCACTGTACAAAACAAATTCCTTGGGTATCAAGTAATGCCTCCACTTCTTCAATGCCTGTATGATGGCATAGAACTCTTTGTCATACGTGGAGTATTTCATCTTTGCATCATCCATCTTCTCACTGAAATATGCAACAGGTCTGTCATCCTGACTCAAGACCCCTCCTACAGCATACCCACTGGCATCACATTTCACCTGAAATGTCTTCTGAAAGTCAGGCAACACCAGAATTGGCTGCTCTGTTATCTTTCGCTTCAACAGATTGAAGCTCCTCTCAGCCTCTGTTGTCCAATGAAAAACTTTATGCCATTTCTTCACTGTATCCATCATTGTTGCGCTAATTCCACTAAAATTTCTGATGAATTTCCTGTACAAACTAGCCAGTCCATGGAAACTCCTCACCTCGAAAACATTTCTCGGTGATGGCCAATTCCTGATTACTTCCACCTTCTTAGGATCCATCTTCAACTCATTCGCCGATATTACAAAACCCAAATAAATGAGCTCCGTCTTCATGAACGAACATTTCTTCAAATCGATCAACAGCTTCTCATGCTGCAGTCTTCTCATCACAATAGCGAAATGCTTTAAATTCTCAACCTTGGTCTTGCTGAAAATCAGTATGTCGTCCAGATATATGACAACAAATTTCTCGATGAATTCCCTCAGGACTTCATTCATCAGTCTCATGAATGTGCTTGGCGCATTTTTCAAACCAAACAACATGACCAGCCATTCGTACAAACCCTCATTTGTTTTGAATGTTGTCTTCCATTCATCACCCTCTCTCATGCGGATTTGGTGATATCCTCTCTTGAGATCAATCTTCGAAAAATAATTTTCCCCACTTAGGCAATCCATCATATCATCCATTCTCGGCAGTGGAAATTTGTACCTGATGGTAATTTTATTAATCGCTCTGGAGTCTGTGCACATCCTCCAGCCTCCATCCTTCTTTGGACTCAGTACCGTTGGAACGACACATGGACTCAGACTCTCTCTGACCAGTCCTTTATCCAGCAGATCTTGTACCTGCCTCTTGACTTCCTCGTTCTCCTGAGGTGTCAACCTATAAGCTGCTTTATTTGGCAAACTTGCTCCTGGTATGAGGTCAATGTGGTGACTCGCTCTCCTCATCAGTGGTAACGAACGAGGTAGTTCGTCCACGATGATATCAGTGAACTCTCCCAACAGTTCTTGAATCTCGTCTAGTAAGTCATCCACTCTTGTGCTTGTCAGGACAATTCTCGGCTTCCTGACAACAAAGAATTGTGGATATTTGTTCTTC
>SNQJ01S0024243.1:47156-65145 GCA_010110895.2 Picea sitchensis
CGGCTTCACTTCCTTATCCTTTATCGGAAGCAACCTGTGTCTTCTCCCATCCTTCTCCAAGGTGTATGTGTTCATCCTCCCATCACGAACCACGTTTTTGTCATACTCCCATGGTCTACCCAGCAATATATGACATACATCCATGGGAATAACATCACACAGAATCTCATCATGGTAATTCCCAATCTTGAATTTAACTAAGCATTGTTTAGTGACACTTACCCGGTGTCCTTTCTGTAACCACGAGACTTTATATGGACTCAGGTGCTTAGTTGTTTCCAGCTCCAACTTTTCCACCATCTCGGATGAAACGAGATTATCGGTGCTCCCACTGTCAACTATGACCTTACATTTCCTGTCCTTGGCTGTGCAAGTTGTCCTGAACAGTCTTCTCCTTTTCACTGCGCTCTCCACCTCTTTCTCAGGTGTCAAAAGGATTTTATGCATCCCAAGCGATCTTCCGCTGTCTACATTTTCTATCTCAGCATCACGCTTCTACACTTCAGTGATGTGAGTTTATCCCCGGTCCGATTTCCTATCTGGATAATCAACAGCTTTATGTCCGTCCTTTCCACAGGTAAAACATGTGATGATTCCACCTCTTCCTCGTCCTCTACCTCGGGTACGAGGAAATGTGTTGGCGTCAGCATAACCGCCACCCTGCTCTGTATGCTGCCTCTGTGAGGTTCCACCTCTCTCAATATTACCCTGAGGTTTCTTCCATTCCTCCTTGGGATTCTGGAATTTTTCCTAGGAAACTACCTTGCCTCTGGGTTGACTCCTGCCTTGCCCTCGCTGTCCCTGCTTGCGGCTGAGCTTCTCTTCGGCTTTCAGAGCCATCTGGTATGCATCCTCGACTGTTCGGATGGTAACCATGCTCAATTCATCCTGAATGTCATACCTTAGACCATGCAGGTATCTTGCCACCTTCTCATCATCGCTCTCCCGATGACCGGCTCTGATGTTGAGTCTATAAAACTCCTTGGTGTACTCCTTCACCGTCATCAACTTCTGTCTCATGTTCTGCATTCGCCTGAACAGAGTGATCTGGTAATCTCTGGGGATGAATTTCGCCTTCATCTTTGCGATCATCTGATCCCAGCTTTTGATCTTCTGTCTTCCTTTGCAGTGCCTATCAGCCTGCAACTCATCCCACCATAAGGTTGCATGTCCTTTCAACTTAGTAACAGCATGCCTTACCTTCTTATCCTCTTCGATATCTTCATAGTCGAAGTAGGTATCAAGTGCTCGAATCCAATCCAACAACTCTTCTACATTCAGGCTTCCCTCATAGACAGGAATGTCCATCTTGGTCTTCGAACTCATCCAGGCGATGGCTTTTATCAATCGCTCGGTCGAAGCATCCTCTGCTGTGACCTCTTCTTCGTGTCCAGCTTCCTCTTCCACCACGGAATCACTGAACTCTCCAGCACCGACTCCGTGTCTCTGTGTTGTCTCCATATCCTCAAGCCTTTCTCGAAGATCTCTTATTTGTCGCTCCATTTCTGGGTTTCCTGCTGGCCTACCCCTTCTTTGAGCGTCTCTGTCTTCTTGATTAGGTGACTGCCTTTCTCTTCTAGGTGACATGGTGTATTCTTCCCTCTCTCTGCTACAGAAAGCAAAGACTACTCCTGCTCTGATACCACTTTGACGCAAAGTTGCGACCCTCACGATCCGACCGCTCTCACTAGGACCTTCTCTCAACTCGACCGAAGAGCTGTATCACTCCTCAATCTCATTCGGGACTTTTCTACACCCACAGGATCCTCCTGGTGATCTCCCACTCCTTATCGGGAAAACGGAACTCGCGAGTTCGCGAGTTCAGCGATCACAATATCGGGTCTTTCACTTTCCCGAAACCCAGTGGTCAAAGGGTCAACGTTTCCTTCCTTATCGGGGATTTCCCTATCGGGAAATCACTATCCGCGATGTCGATGACTTGAACTTACAATCCCCGATGTCCGATGTGCCGATCTCTGATTCACGTGTGGACTTAGGTCTTCCGCCTTCAGGATCTTCCTTCCCTCATACTTTGGTACAGCTCCACCTGTACTCCACCAAACCCCGTGGTCCCACAACACCACGTCACTTTCTTCCCTCGTGCGATCGGGGATCGCGGGATCGCGATTTCGCCGTTCACAATTCCTTGCACAATAAAACTCCGAGTGCCGAATCCTGACCTCACAGGATCTGATGCCACGTATCTCTATGATGATCGACGGCTTCCGTTAAATCGGTAAATCGCTATTCACGATTTCAACAACCATGAAACTCTGGCCTCATCAAATGCCGAACGCCGAACCCCGATGGGCTTTGATCCTTCCTGCACCTACTGGTTGAATCCCTCGCTACTTTTCCCAGATCTGACGTTCGTCGGGTCTTCGCAGATTTCTCCCTGCAATATCGTCCGTTGATTCCTCTCCTTCGAGGGATCCTTCTGCTCCAAAGCTTCAACCTGTTCATGCCTCTCCTGGGTATATTCCCACAGTGTTCACGAAGGAACTATCCCTCCTGAGCTTGGTTCCTCTGACTTCTTCAGAGATTTCACCACGATTTTCCCAACGGACCTCCAACGGATCCCAGAGTGTTGGATCCTTCAGATTTCATGCACTCACCTGCAACATAAATCTTCCACTCTCTTAAGCTCAGAATCACCACTGAGACTTCAAATCCGGCTTGCACTTCTCCTGCACGCTCTAATAACCCAATTCAACTCTGGGCAAATGAGAATAAGAGTTTAACTGTCTGGCCTCATCAACGCACTCTATGCGGATGAATTCGACTGCACTCTATGCAGGAATCTCCTGGCTCAGGCAGAGAAATAATTGAAACTCATTCTCCTCTTTCTCACAAATTTCAAATCAACTATGAAATCACATACGCAGCATATCAAAGCAAACGTATGACAGAAAGCAAACATACATGAGCATAATATCAACACAGAGAAACAACACAAACCATGAAGTTGAATCAAAGACTCTCTTCTATTAATTCAATCGGTACATGGGTGTTCTTCACCAGTTCTCTGCTCTGCTCTTCTTGCTCTCGATGATCTCCATATATTACAATGTACAAAGGAGGGTGCCTATATTCCGTTTTCCCTCTCGAATTCTACAACTATCAAATCTACAATTAATTCCTATCTAACGGCATTAAACCTATTAAATTCCTTCCTATCTACTTAGGACGAGAGCTTAAAGGCTCAAGGTCCATTTACAATACAAATGCGCTTCTTTATGAATGACTTCATTAAAGAGCGGCACAACAACTCCCAAAGCAATTCAAAATTTGTAGGCGTTGTCCAGCTGTCTTTTCTGCTCGATGTGCTGGATCTCTTGACGAGTGAGCGATGCTCCTGCATCACGAGGTATTGTGTGATGTTTCTCCTCTCGAAGTTTGTAATGTTATTTTGGGCCAACCTTATTTATGGAAATGGCATGTTGTATATGAGTCTAGGCCTTGTAGTTTTATTATTACTTTGAACAGGAAATTGTATAGGATACTGGAGGGAGTCCCTCCTATTATATTTCCTTGTTCTCTACCAAGCAATGCAAGAAGGTCATCTCTCGGACCGGGAAATTTTTCTTCTTCGTGATTCACTCTCAGAGTGAGCGAAAGATCGCAACCACATCTAGGGCCTCCGCGACTGATATCTCCACACAACAAAAGAAAGTGGATAAGGTTGTGGAAGAATACTCATATATCTTCTCCTCTCCTACCAGGGTACCTCTGCACTGCCAGGTCAAGCATCCCATCGATCTAACCCCAGGAACACCGCTACACAATGGGCCAATCTACTGTTGCTCTCTGTTATAAAACAAGGTGATCAAGAGGCAGATCCAAGAACTGATCCGCAAGGGGCACATACATTCTAGATCATCACCTTGTGGGAGCCAAATCATGCTAGTGCAGAAGAAATATGGGACTTGGCAACTCTGCATTGATTATTGGTCCCTGAATAAAATCACAATCTGAAACCGGTACCCAATTCCCCGAATCGACGACCTCCTTGATCAGATCACAGAGGCCAAATACTTCAGTAAGATTGATCTGAAGTTTGGCTACCACCATGTCCCAATAGAACAGAAATATGTGTGGAATACTTCCTTCAAGTCAAAAGAAGGTATTTTTGAATGGTTGGTCATGCCCTTTGGTTTGACAAATGCTCCATCAACTTTTATGAGGATGATGGATGATATCCTACGAACTTTCACCAATACTTTTGTAGTGGTCTATCTAGATGACAACCTCATCTACAACAAGACTTGGGTGGAACACTTGCACCATATTCAACAAGTTCTGCACACTTTGCAGCAGCACAAACTATATGCAAACTTGGAAAAATTCTCCTTCGACATGGACAGGGTCCATTACTTAGGATACATCATTGATCGACATGGTGTGCATGTGGATCCAACCAAGATCCAGGTCATCTATGACTGGCTATCCCCAACCACACTCACTGAAATTTGGATCTTCTTGGGCCTCGCCAATTTCTATCACAGGTTCGTGTTGGGATTCTCTCATATAGAGTGGGCCCTTAGCCAATTAAACAGGGGTGGAGGTAAGGAAAAAATTGTGTGGGGCCTGTCCCAACAACAAGCCTTCAATGACTTGAAGAAGAGCTTATGATCATCCCCAATAATTTCATTACCATACATGCAACATCCCTTTGAGACTGAGACAGATGCTTCAGACTATGTTGTGGGCGCCATTCTCACTCAACGCGGCCACCCTGTGGCATGTCATAGTGAGACACTATCATATGTTTTTTGTAAGTACCCTACTTACGACAAAGAAATGTACTCCATTGTGCAAACCTGCCACTAGTGGAGACATTACATTTTATGGAAGGAGACAGTCATCCACACTAATCACAAGCCACTACAGTTCATGCAGACCTAAGGAAAATTGCAGAATGACTGCCATCAGAAGTGGTCCACATACTTACAGCAGTTCCACCTCAACATCAAGTATAAAATAAGAAGTACCAATCGAGTTGTTGATTTCCTCAGACGACCTCCAGTCACAGCACTCACCATGGTGCTAGACTCTTGTGGCCACAAGACCTCTGGATGTCCCCACCTCTACGAGATAGGCCCTGACTTCTCCACCGCCTACCAAATGTTGGGTGCCAACTCAGTGGTCACTAATTTCCATCTTCAAGATGGGTTTTTATATCATTTGGGCCATCTCTACGTTCCATCAAGCGAGAAAGAAAAGCTAATTTTGGAATCTCACTACAGTTGGGTAGTAGGACACTTTAGCATCGAAAAGACAGTGGAAGTGTTGCAAAAACATTTCTACTAGCCGAAATTTCGACAGGATGTCAGCAAGTATAGCAGGCCCTGCACTGCTTATGCTATTTCCAAACTGACCACTAAGAAACAGGGCATGTACACCCCTCTACCTACTCCTAACAGACCGTGGGAATCCATCTCAATGGACTACATGTCGGGCTTCTCATCCACCAAGAGGGTAAATGACTATGTTTTTGTGGTTTTTGATCTCTTTTCCAAGATGGCGATTCTAGTCTCCTGCAAGAAGAACTTCACAGTAGAAGACACTGCCAAGCTCTGCTTTGAATGAGTATGGGTACATTTTGGGATGCCACAAACCTTTATCTCAGACCATGACAGTAGGTTCCTCAGCACATTCTAGTCGAGCCTTTGGTCACTGTTGGATACCAAGCTCACCAAATCCACTACCTTCCACCCCCAAAAATATGGCCAAACTGAGGTCGTCAATCGGATGATCGTACATATCTTGCGCATGTAAAATTAAAAAAAAAACTGCACATGGGATAAGAGTCTTCCCTATGTCCATCATAACTACAATCGAGCCCTGTATAGCTCAACTAGCCACAGCCCCTTTCATGTGGGGCTGGGATTCCAATCATTGGGCCCCATGGATGTTGCACTACCCCTGGTGACCACCTCGATCGAATCATCCCCTTCTCCACCAGAAGCTGACAAAGCCACCCCGTTAATTAAGCAGATCTAGCACATCCACCAATAGGCTCAGGATATTCTACAGAAGTCTAATGTCAAGTACAAGTAGTGCCATGATCAACACCGGGTGCCACATAAGTTTCAGGTGGGAGGCAAAGTTTGGTTTCACTTGCAGAAAGAATGCCTTATAGGGCCCCATCAAAAGATTAACCCACTCTGTTATGGGTCATACACCATCACTAAGGTTGTGGGTGACAATACTTTTGAGATCAACATTCCCCCTTTCCTTGTCCTACACCCAGTCTTCAACGTGGCTCTCCTTCGACCATATTTCCCACCATTATTGGACACCTTAGAGATAGCAAAGAAGTTGACACCAACAGAGCTCAACCCTGACACATGAAAAATAAATCCAATAATCATATTTTGGACACATAGATAAAGGGCACTGGACAACAAAGGATCTAGCTTTATCGAGTCGTCAAAGTAGGGCAACTCCTGCACCAAGACAAGTGGCTCACCTGGAGCCAAATTCAGCAGACATTTCCTCATCTGATGGGGGAACTCAATGCAATGGATACCATTTATTACTAAGGAGGGAGGATTTATCCAAGTGGATATCGATGGCCACCCACCTTTTCCAACTCGCTCAAAACAGTTTTCTGGCAATTTTGGCAATTTACTATTTTTAGCAGTTTTTAACTTCTCGGGCCATTTTGAGGGCCTAAATGAAGATTTTTAGGGATATATCTTCTCATTGATATAAAAAGTCTCTCATTGAGCCCCAAAAATTGATTTCCTTGATGATACCTTTCCAATGGGCTATCGTGCACCTAAAACGAAGATCGTATGCAAAAGTTACGACCCCGGGAAGTTTATGTACTAACTTACCCAAATGAGACCCACATGACTTTTGGCACTTCATCTCCTAGGGTTAGGTTTTTGGATGTCTAGGGTTTTTTGCATTCCTGTTTATTGTAAAAATTCCTTCAGAGCCTCATTATAATTATCTTCTTGCAAATGAGCACAGGTGTCACATATCTTCTCAAAGATAAGCCACCACCATTCCAGCAAGCTTGTTTTCCGCTGCATTTTACAGTTTCAGCTTAATTGCTTATTTAATAGAAAATTAGTTTTATTGTATCTCTTTTATTCTGTGTTAAGCATATTTTAATAATATTTATTCATTTCATTCTACTCATAAAATCCAGATCATAACATGATTTCATCATGGCGATGGTGGATAAATTAACTAAGGAAACACATTTTATTCTAGTGAAGACAACACACAAGGAAGCAAATATTGCATAAATTTATATGAAAGAAGTTGTCAGGATACATGGAGTGCCCAAGACAATAGTTTCAAACAGATATCCAAAGTTTACTTCCAATTTTTGGAAGGGTTTGTACAAAAGATTTGGGACAAATCTAAATCTCAATACAATGTATCACCCAGAGTCAGATGGAAAAACAAAGAGGAATAATAGAATCATTGAATACATGCTCATAAGGTATGTGATGGATCAACCATCAAAATGGGAAGATTATATCCACTTAGTCTATTTGTTTTACAATAATGGGTATCATTCCTCACTAAAATGAGTCAATTTGAAGCATTGTATGGCAGAAAGTGTAACACACCAATGAGTTGGGATAATCCAACAGACAGAGCAGTTGTTGGTCTAGATTTTTTGAAGGAAATGAAAGAGAAAATGGAAAAGATTAAGAAGAATTTAAAGGTCTCCCATGATAGGGAGAAATATATGCAGATAAGAATAGAGTGTTTAGAGATTTCAAAGTGGGATAACATTTGTTCTTAAATGTGAAGGTGAAATAAGTTCACTAAAATCAGGAAGTTTCCCAAAGTTGGTAGAAAGATATGGTGGACCTTTTGAAATCTTAGAAAAGATAGGGCTAGTTGCATACATGCTAGCATTTTCTGCATCCATGAGAGTGCATAATGTATTTCATGTATCATTATGAAAGAAATGTGTGTTTGGCCCTAACCATATAATTTATTGGAATGTGATCCAGGTGGAGCACGAAAGCATTTATGGGTGGAACCAGTACGCATACTAGATTGGAAATTCAAAGTGCTTAGGAACAAATCCATAGGGTTGTTAAAGGTTCAATGGACCTACTATGATTATGAAGATGATACAAGGGAGCATGAAGAAAACACATGAGAAGACCACCCACAATGTTTTGAAAATTTTGAATAAAACAGAATGCAAGACTCCATTTTGAGTAGCTAGAGTTTCATAAGCACATCTCAAAGTCCTATCCAACTACATCAGGGGACCTGATAAACAAATGGTACATTCCTTGGGTCGATTGGTTGAGAGGACCAAGATATTTTGGTTGGGACAACTGTTGGAGTTGTAATATTGTGAAATTTTATTTTCTTAGTATTTTGATGTAAATTTTCATATATGTATAACAAAATAGTGTGCACCAAGGATGATGCACAATTGTAGGGGAGGGGGAATGTAATATCCCCACTATAATCTCTAGTTTAATTAATTATTAATGTAGATATAATGTGTGGCTACGACCAAAGTGATGTATATGCGAATTGTATTTCTGAATTTTAATAATAAAATATGATGTCAGTTGCTAAGGGGATATGGATAGAGATGGGGGATGCATTAATCTACAAGAGAGGGGAGGATATAAGAGAATGGTCAAGAGGGGTCCAATTCGAAATTACCCATGTATATTAATTCAACCCATTTTCCTAAATTTTCTCTTGGTATATGAACCTTTTAATTTTTGATTGAGTTTTCCCAAATCCAATCATTGAATACATGTTAGAGAGTGGATGTGAGTGGTCACATCCCATAGTTATTGGGCACATGTGGGATGAGTATTGTTATCGCACAATATGTACTTTCCTAAATCCCAAACCAAGTAGATGCAAGATTGGAGTAACAAGGGGTGACCTATCACTGTCACCTATATGGGAAACCCCTTTCTATTTAGGAGTATATCAATGTACCCCATGGGAGATGTCACCAGTGACCTTAGGGTTTGATAAGGCTAAGGGAAGAAAGTTCCCCCCCTCTCACAAGTCACTCAATTTCAAAGGTTCTTTGTGTCTTATAGAGATGAAGAAAAATATAAATGAGGTGTACATGCCGAGAACAAGACAACAAAATAGAAAAAGGGCATTTTCCAAGTACCAAAATGATGTAAATGTTTCATAAGACAATGAAGATTTGAGAAATAGACTAGCTAATATAAAATTGCAGCAATGTAACAGTTTACAATAGCATTGATAAATTTGTAACAGCCACAATAATTATGCTTCAAAATGCTTGATAAAAGACTAGAAATAGTAGCTTTAATAGGGAAAATTAATATTAGATAGTCACAAGTAGATTTAGCAATGTCTAGCTAGCATAACATGTCACTTTTGAAGTCAGTTTGTTGTTGTTAGATGGTTGTAGCAATATTTTGCAACAGAATAAAGATAGTTAGTGAAATAGACTAATATAAGGTTAGTATGAGTTAGTGGATGCTCCAAAGAAGATAGTTTGAGAGTTGTTTGATCAATCAATAACTAGTAGTGAATAGACTAGTGCCTTCTAGGGTAATGGTGTCAATGATAGCAGAAAAAAATATTAGAGGGAAATAGAAATGATAATATTTAGTCAAAAGGAGATGGAGAGGATGAGAGAGGTCTTAGTAACACAATGCCTCAAACATCCAAGTCCTAGAGAGATAATTGCTAGAAAGTAAGGAAACTTAGGCCCTAGCAATTTCTCTTTCCTTAGACAATTTGAAATAAAATATGCAATAGGAAATGTAAGTAGGGTTACTAGAGTGCTACAATGGTAGGGCTCTAGTATCTACTTCTAGATAAGGTGCTCTTTGAGAAATTTAAACAAGGGGAAAATTATAGAGAAAAATATAATAACTTATGTCTTTCTCCTCTGGTTTTAAGCAAGAAATTTCATAATTTTTAACATGAAACAAGTAAAATTCACCATAATCATTCATTCACAATAAATAATTGCATATTTTATACTTACTTCACCAAGAATAATCAAACTCAAACCTTTGTTGAAGATTTTCCACCATGAAAATAGCCAAGATACACTAAAAATGCCTCTCCAAGAAGTTGCACGCCACTTAGTTTCATCCAATAACCCTTAAAGAGGGCTAAATTTCAGACCACACTTGTGTGATGAGAGATCATGATAAAAATGAGAGTTTTCTCTCTTATTTATACATTATCAATGACCTTTAATTACAGTTAGGTCATAATAAGGATGACATGGCCAAATTACATTAAAATCAGTTTTTAGATAAATATCAATAATTAAATCCTAATTTCATCTTCAAGGGTGATGGCATGCCCTTCTAGGGTGACGTTAGGCCCCTAAGGTGGAATGTTGGGCCTCAAATGCAGAACGTTTGGCCTCCAAAGGCCCTGAATACTACAACACGTGCCAATTATCACACAACTTCCCATCATAAATGAAAACCCTATCTCTGGATGAAGTCAAGGTCAAAATGATGATGTCATGTTCTCTCAAGGTGAACTTCCAGGTGGAAAGGAAAAACCCCCCTGGGTGTAGGTCTATCATAGTTTCCTTGGTGCAATTTCCTTCTCTCTTCCTGGTGCAAGCCTGTGGTCTCGCTTTCCCCCTGGTGGGGTCACATCATCCATCTGTTGGGCTCTCAGCCACATGGAGGTCCTACCTAATCATTCCCCCATATGTATCTTTCCACTGAAAAAATTCCTATAGAAACAACAAGTATTACCTCGAGGGGCTCATAAGTCATAAGTATGATAGTAATGTCAAACACATCTAATAATCAAATTACCCAAACATGTGCATCAAACAAGTCAACTTCTCAAAGACGTTATGTAGTTTAACAAGTTAGATTTGGAAAGGGTCTCAGGATGTCCTATTGAGCTAATCCTCCTTAAGTTTGGGGTTTTTCCAAGGTGAGAACAAATCTAGGTCATGTAAGTGTGTGAAGTGGTGTAGGGTAAATGTTTGGGTAAAGGGTGCAGTGATAACAGAGAAATGTAGGTCTTGCTTGTGGGTGCCTCTGTAGAGGGTGAGATGCACCTTATCATGGATGCAATTTCTTCCTAGCCCATTAAATGTCTTTTATTCTTAGTTTTATTTCTTTTGGTAATTTTTCTCATTAAGGGAAAAGATGGGGGACACTGCCCTAGCTTGGTGACCAGAGGTGGCAATGTTACCCATAAGCATTTCATGGAAATGAGAAGGTTGGCTTGTGATGAGACCCCCTTTTTCTTGGCTAAGACACCAAGAGACACTACATTGGTTTGGTGACCATATAGATGGTAGTGTCATACCGCTACATGCCCATGGACCTAATAGGCCAGCTCATGATGAGACCTCCCATCCACCAACTAGTACACTGATTTTTTATTTATCTTATGGGTCCCCTTTTCTTACTCATAAGCTTTTTATTCCTTTCTCAGGAATCCCTAGGTGAAGCATCTTAAAGGTTTCATTTTGGATTTTAACTCTTGCCATCTACTTTTACCCTTTGATCCTTTAGCCCCTTCTTCCCACAAGGCAATGTACAACCCTTCCTAGCTTGGAAAACCCAATGTTCGAACCAAGGTGGGGGGAGATGAGAGGAATAATGATGGAAAGTGGTAAGTATGGAGGGAATGGACGATGACCTTTCATAGACCCACCCAATGGAAACTCATCCTAAAGGGGAACCAACTTACTAGGGAATTATGTCACCCTCCCAGGTATGAACAAGTTAAAGAGAATAATTTCCAAGCAATTGTTATGAAATGAAGGAGAATTCAGTGCAACATATTCAAGTTCTTCAATAATTAGAGTGACACATACCATGATACCCGGACTCATTACCTCATGGAGCAAGACTTACTGCTACTTCAGGACCAGGCTAGTGGGATGGGTGTTGTTGCTATTGATAGATGGGCTACATTGAATAAAAGATGGGCCCTCCGGGGCCATGATCAAGTCATTCGACTCTTGAAACTCCATGTCTAGGACTTGTGGGCCTCAAAACATGATATCCTTAGTTATCCATAGGATAGGGAATAACATATGGCTCCAAATCGGGGACATGTGCTCACCGTAGATCACATGAGAACCTAAACATATCTGGTATGACCTA
Organism: Picea sitchensis; assembly: GCA_010110895.2. Taxonomy (NCBI): domain Eukaryota; kingdom Viridiplantae; phylum Streptophyta; class Pinopsida; order Pinales; family Pinaceae; genus Picea; species Picea sitchensis. Next base: position 59,252 of record SNQJ01S0024243.1, read on the forward strand.
TATTTTCTAGATCTCGATAAAATATATCAGTAATCTTCAGGGTGGTGATATCACCCCTCGCTCATATATGATATGGTGGAATAAAAGTAAGCATGCATATATACATAATTAAAGAATACAAAATTAAAATGAAACTACACTAGCATGAATGCAGATGGTATATACAATGAATGAAAATGCCTACCTAACGTCTACTTACATGTTAGTTGAATGCTAGGTGTATTCAAATAACTAGTGAAACCATCCTACAAATATCTCATAATATTTTCCTATGTGCTTCATCATAAACCAAAACAATGATAAGTCAAGCACAAAAAAAAATTGAGTTAGATCATGTATCACATCATCAGAAATCATAGAGTCTAGCTCATGGATGTGGGAGGGAGGGATAAAAGTATGTCAAGTCCTACTCCTAGGAAAGTGCTCAATCCATCTCAGAAAGGGATCGTGAAAAATCAAAGGCTCAAAATACTGACTCATAGTGTCTGAAGTTTGGCTACCTTGGACATCATCACATCCCAAGGTCTAGGAAGGGACTAGCAGAAACTTAGAGGATGATCGGAAATATTCTAAAGGAAAGTTTAAAGACTGAAACAATAAACTTATTCATAAGGTATTAAACCTACCCTTGAATTATAAAAGTAAGCTTTTCCTCGGAGAGAAATAAATACAAGGAACATGTTTTCCAACTGCACCCTTAGCGACATAGCGAGGTAAAGTAATCTAAGGAGGATGGGAAACCTTGTCATAAGTACCCTACTTCAGGAAACAAATTGCCTCACCCTCATCAATATCTAAGCACAACGGTGGTTGATAATTTTCTTCATGGAATAAATTTGAATGCTCAAAGGAATACTATCAAAATCATCAAGGTATGACCAAAAATCATGAGGAGAACATAGAACTAGGTCATCCTTAGGTATTTGAAAAGTGTTTGTAACTATATCATCTCCTTGATGTCATATGTCAGAATCATTAGTAACCTCATATGATAGTTGTAAAGGCAGCGTTTGGAAATGACCTTCAATATCATAAATGGGATCCCCATCATACCCAATCACATCCCATTTACACTTCCTTACATGTATGAACTCATCAATATTATCAACAAATTCGTTACCTTTATCATAACATGAAGGGATTGAAACATCCAAGGGCTCCTCTAATACTTCTTCACTTTCCAAATCATAAAATAAATCATCATCAAAATCTTGGAAAGGGAAATAACTTACCATGTTTACTTCTTCCTGTGCAGGATCTTCAAGGATTTGGATGACTTCATCAAATGGAAGAGGAGGCATCATTTTCTCATCCTCGTGACTTGTCTCTACATATTCAACTTCATAAAAAAGAGGATTTATCTTGTCCAAGGATTCCCTTTCTTCTTTCCAATCTGAAACATATAATAAGGTATCATCAAAAACTTGAAAAGGAAAGTGACTAACCTCATCCTCTTCTTCTTGTGTAGGAGGAATAGGCTCTTGGATGGCTTCATCAGAGGGAGGAGCACACATCAATACTTCATCATCGTGTTTGATATCTTCAGGCTCTCTCTCTTCAACCAAGTCTTCATTATCCTCGGTAGAAGCATGAGTAAATTTTTTCTCTTCCTCATGGGATTGGAAACCCTCATTGGGATACCTTTGCTCAACCTCCCACTAGACAATGATATGTTCCCTTCTTTCAAATATCTCAAGGGAAATTAATCTCTCCATACTAAGAGTATCTGGGGTACCTTTGGGGTCATCAACTTTGGTTTCTAGAGAAAATATGTGTTTTCTCTTGAACAAAGAGATATTCAACTTGATTTGTATGGCCATGTGATAGGAATCATCAATTGTTTTTGGCCCCTTTTTATTGAGGAGTAACCCTAAATGCACTAAGAGTGCATTCATATAGAGGTAAACGAGGTATTTGTCTCTAGGACGATGGATTCTAGGAATCTAATATAGCAAGTTCTCAAACCTAGTATGGAATTCCTTGACAATATCATTCTTAGTTTGTTTTATGTACTCGATTATTTTTAGAAACATTTGGATATCTTCCAATTTAATACCCCATTTATTGAGAAAGGTTTCTTCTAACAAGTCCATAGATATGATTCTAGCATCAGGGAGATCATCATAGCATTTCCTATCATTTCCATGAAGAGTGGCAGAGAAACATTTCATTGCCAAATCCTCAGCATCATCACTAATAGGGTGGAGTTGAAAGAAAGCCCAAAAATTATCCATGTGATCTTTGGCTTTAACCCCATCACTACTAGTGAATCCAGGGAGCCATTTTTCATACCTCGGGGGCATTTGTCGAGGGAAACCCAGAAATTAATTCATATCTAAGGGTTTAAAATTTCTCGGGTCCCATTGAGATGCCATGGTTGGATTTGTCATTAGCGAAGTCGCCAGATAAACCTTCTAGGGATCATCAAAAGGAAAAGAGGAAATCACCCTCAGTGGAGTCGCCAGGTAAGCTTTTGTGAATTAAAGGCTTTGGATAAAGGCTTACTGAAAAAAGTGTCGTTGAGGTATATTGACTCAATGTTCCTCGGCAACGACGCCAAAATGTTATTGCACAATCTTTACTTTCCTAAATACCAAATAAAGTAGATGCAATATTGGCGTAACAGGGAGTGACCTATCATTGTAACCTAAATAGGAAACTCCTTTCTATTTAGGAGTATATCAATGTAACCTAGAGGAGACATCCCCAGTGACCTGAGGGTTTAAGAAGGCTAAGGAAAGAAAGTTCCCCCCCTCTCACAAGTCACTCAATTTCGAAGGTTCTTTGTGTCTTATAAAGATGAAGAACAAGACAACAAAATAAAAAAAGGCACTTTCCAAGTACCAAAATGATGTTAATGCTTCATAAGACAATGAAATTTTGAGAAATAGACTAGCTGATATAAAACTACAATAGTATAACAGTTTATAACAACAATGATAAATTTGTAACAACCACAATAATTATTCTTCAAAATTCTTGAGAAAATACTAGAAATAGTAGCTTTAATAGGGGAAATTGATATTAGATAGTCACAAGCAAATTTAGCAATGTCTAGCTAACATAACATGTCACTTTTGAAGTCAATTTGTTGTTGTTAGATGGTTGTAGCAATATTTTGCAACAGCAGCAAGTTAGTTAGTGAAATACGCTAATCTAAGGTTAGTAGGAGTTAGTGGATGTTCCAAGGAAGATAGTTTGAGAATTGTTTGATCAATCAACCACTAGTAGTGAATAGACTGGTGCCTTCTAGGGTAATGGAGTCAATGATAGCAGCGGCATCTCTTAGAGGGAAATAGAAATGATAATACTTAGTCAGAAGGAGATGGAGAGGATGACAAAGGTGTTAGTAACCCAAGGCCTCAAACATCCAAGTCCTAGAGAGATCATTGCTAGAAAGTAAGGAAACTTAGGCCCTAGCAATTTCTCTTTCCTTAGACAATTTGAAACAAAATATGCAATAGGAAATGTAAGTAGGGTTACTAGAGTGCTACAATGGTACGGCTCTAGTATCAACTTCTAGATAATGTGCTCTTTAATAAATTTAAACAAGTGGAAAAATATAGAGAAAAAGATAATAACTTTTGTCTTTCTCCTATGGTTTCAAGCAAGCAATTTCATAATCTTTAACATGAAACAAGTAAAATTCACCATAAGCATTCATTCACAATAAAGAAATGTATATTTTCTACTTACTTCACCAAGAATAATCAAGCTCAAACCCTAGTTGAAGATTTTCCACCATGAAAATAGCCAAGATACACCAAAAATGTTGCTCCAAGAAGTTGCCCAGCACTTAGTTTTAGTCAATAACCCTTAAAGAGGGCCTAATTTCAGACCACACACTTGTGTGATGAGAGATCATGATAAAAATGAGATTTTTCTCTCTTATTTATACAGTATCAATGACCTTTAATTACAGTTAGGTCATAAAAAGGCTAGCATGGCCAAATTACATTAAAATCCATTTTTTACATAAATATCAATAACTAAACCCTAATTTCATCTTCAAGGGTGATGTAATGCCCTTCTAGGGTGATGTTAGGCCCCTAAGGTGGAACATTAGGCCTCAAGTGCAGAATGTTTGGCCTCCAAAGGCCCTGAATGCTACCACACATGCCAATTAGCACACAATTGTCCATCATTAATGCAAACCCTAACTCTGGATGATGTCAAGGTCAAAATTATGACTTCATGTGCTCTCAAGGGTCAACATCTAGGTGGAAAGGAAAACCCCCCCCTAGGTCTAGGTCTGTCGGAGTGTCCCTGGTGCAACATCCTTCTCTCTTCTTGGTGCAATCCTCTGGTCTCTCTTTCCCCCTGGTGGGGTCACAACATCCATTTGTTGGGCTCTCAGCCGCAAGGAGGTTTGACCTTATCATTTCCCCATATGTATCTGTCCACTGGGAAAAGTCCTACAGCAACAAAAAGTATGCCCTCTAGGGGCTTATAAGTCACAGGTATCATAGCAATGTCAATCACATATAATAATCAAATTACCCAAACATGTGCATCAAACCCCCTTTTACCCAAACAAATGCTCAAAGACATTATGCAATTTAACAAGTTAGGTTTGGAGAGGGTCTCAGGATGTCCTATTGGAACAATCCTCCTTAATTTTGGGGTGTTTCCCAGGTGAGAACCAATTTAAATCATAGAAGTGTGTGAAGTGGTGTAGGGGAAATGTAGTGTCCCCAAGGCCGAGCCCCATTACAGATCATGATATATGAAATGAATTGTAAATGTGTTCTATAGGCTGGTGAGCCAAGTTTTGTATAAGATGGAAGGCTTATGTGGTTGTTAGGCTAGGAAGCCTAAGTGTTTGAAGGTCGGGAGCCTGTTGTTGTACTTGTATGTATGCAGAATATTTAATAAAATATAAACACTGCCAGGTGCAGAATGACCACGATGAATGAGTGAAGGGGGACTGAGCGTCCACAGAATGGGAAAGGAATTAGGGGCTGGAAGGTGGGAAAGGGGCTAAGTGTTGAGCCTAGGGGGCTTAAGCCTGGGAAATAATATTTTAATATTATTTCAAAAAGAGACATATGCATTTCTGTTTATCCTAAGTTTTGGAAAGGGAAAGCGTGCAAAAGGGATGCAGGCTGATGGAACACATGCAGTTCCCAGGGTGACAAGTGTCAGCCCTGGTGCATGTAGATAAAACGGCCAAGACGAGCTATGATGGGGATTCCTCCTCCATTCCACCCGACTTCTTGAGCGTGTACAGGCTCTGAGCAGTACGATTAACTCGACCTCTGCAAACAATACCTCGTGCGTCCCTGACAGCTGGAAAGCCTATGATTGTTCTGAATAATCTGTACCTCTCTGTCCCGAAGCCGTGACCGTGAGACCCATTTACCATCATCGAACCAGTTTGAGGAAGCTTGTATTTGGCTCTGAGGAAACTGGTGTGTTCCTCTGTTCTGGAACGGGAAATTAAATAGTCTGTGTTGATTTCAGGAATAATTTGTGCGTGTGTTGAATCCTAAAAGGCTGAAACATCCTCTGTCTGAGCACCGAGACTATGTGTGGAGCCAATCCATGAGACCATATGTCATTGTTAAACCTTTTGGATAGCTCGTGTCTATTTTTCCCCATGGGTTGTTGTGACCACGCAGTACTGGACTGCGTGAGGCTTGTTGTCCTGTGAGCGACTCCTCTAGGTGAGAGAGTGCACAGAGGAAGGAGAGAACTCCTGGAAGGAACCTTGTAGCTGCCATAGAGCCCAGAGACTTCTGGTCCAGTCTGTTCCTGTAACCCAAGGTAAGGGAGACTGGCAGCTGAAGGACTGTCCAGGTGACAGAGAAGGTGCACTCTCCTGGGGTGGAACAGGCATGTGGGGAATGAGGGTCTGTGGGCAGTGAGCGTGGGAGATTCCTGGGAGAGCTTTC
>SNQJ01S0024244.1:5051-15834 GCA_010110895.2 Picea sitchensis
TCAAATTTTAAAGTATTTGAACCAGAGACAGAGTTACTTACAGCCATGACCAAGCCATTCCATCTTTCTGGAAATGAGCACAAGATTAGAAGAGCCCTGACCTCATCATCAAAGTCCACTTTTATAGAACTTAGTTAATTAGTAACCATATTAAAATGATTTAAATGATCTACAATAGACCCACCTTCCGACATCTTCAAATTAAATAATCTCTTCATTAGAAATATCGTATTGGACACCGAGGGTTTTTCATACAATTTGGACAATGTGTCCATCAAACCCTTCATTGTCTTTTCTTCGAAAATATTGAAAGCCATCGATGCTGCCAGGCTCAGCCGTATCGTTCCTAGTGCCTTTCTGTCAAGAATATCCCATTCTTCATCCTTCGTAGCTGTCGAATTCTTTGTTATTCTGCCCAATGGTAGGAATAGATCCTTCTGATATAAATAGTCTTCCATCTGCATCTTCCATAACTGGTAGTTTTGGTCGTTGAAGTTATCGACCCTAAACTTTCCAGCTTCCGACATTGCTCCCACTCGAACCAGGAACCCTCTTTTCCTACGAGTTACCTTTCGCTATGATACCAATTGTTAGAAAAAAAGGATCGTGGAGCAATAAAATAAAGCAAATGTGGAAACAAAACAGAAAAGATACACAATACAATAGAGACATAGATTTATGTGGTTCACCTAGTGTAGGCTACGTCCACCATAGAAATTGTCAAGTCCTTCCTTTATTATTATCCAACATATGAAGGGATACAACCTACAACAAACATGTTGTAACTTTCTCTTCTTTTTCTCACAGTCTCCTATCTCAGAATACAATATTCGCCATCAACCATAGCGGAAATACATTTTCCTCATAAAAGAGGGTTGCCTTCTAGGGAAAAAACCCTAACATAGTTTCTACCATTAGATCTGAAACCTTATAATGAACGGTCTAGATTTACAATGAAATTACAATATACATTTACAAGGCAATTTTTTCTTCGGGGGCTTCGCCCCTGAATCCCTGTTGGGGGTCCGCTTGCCTCCAGAACCCCCAGCTGGGGGGATAGCCCCCCTGGACCCCGCAGAGGGGTTACCCCCCCTCTGCACTCCCCCACATGGAAGAGTGTACATACTTATGGGGTGTAAATACTTCATGGGGTATAAACATGCCTGAAAGTAAAATACCTCTGAATCAAGAAGATAATCAGGCTCCACAATCAACAATCCACCTATTAGCTCCGGCGTGCCGAATTTTCAAACATCATGTCACGAGGCATGGATATTATGTTGGCCAGCCTAGCGTCACTCCTTGATTTCCCTATAACTTCTAGGAGCTTTGCAAGCAATCCTTCTCATATGTCGAGCTCATATTTTCCAGAAATTTGGTTTGGTAAATTCATCTTGGTGATGTCGAGCTAAGTGACTTCTTACCGTCTGTGGACACTTTGAATCTCTTACGCTGTTGCAGTTATGGGATCTCTTTCAAGCATTGGACGAGGTCTATGAGGCAACCAAAGTGTGAGATCTCACCCTCAGCGCACCTGGGATTCCTTTCTGTGGGTTTCGAGAGGTACAACTATCAGCCCAGAGGTAGCGTCATCGTCTAGGGACGAGCTTGGGGTGGTCGCAGATATGTTCGGGAGAAATATGTTGGAGGCTGCGCCTTCTCCGGGACCAAAATCACGGAGAAGAGGAAAGCATAAGAAGAAAATTCAGGAAGGAGAGGGGGACCGCCCCAAGGCCGAATCGAAGGTACGTCCAGCCTGCGAGGAATCTGCAATGCCCACTGATCGCTCGCAATTGGTCGAGAAAGTTGACAAAGGAGGCAAGAGAGGAAAGGGGAGATAAAAATCGTCAAGTTCTTCCGTTGGAAATTCCGCTCAACAACTAGAGCAGGCTCAAATTTCAATAGTCGAGATCTACCAAGAGAATAGGGAACTACAATGTCAATTGGCGGAGAGAACCCAGGGGATATCACCACCGCAAGGTCGCGGGGGAAGCGTCATCTGGCTGCAGAGACAACTTTGAGAGGGGCAAGACACAATCGTGGAATTTTGCAACATGTAGTGGATGGAAGTGACAATGGAGCATAAGTCACCACAAAGTGTGAAAGACAAACTAAGACAGGACCATCGCATAGGTGACGCATAGTTAGCGGGTTCTTGCTCCACATTCCCAAAAGTGTGGTTTAACACCTCTTTTCCCTTTCTTTGTAAAATTTTGTAATCTTACAGCGATCGGGCCGGTTAGTCGAATCGTTGTAGTTTATTTATTCAAATGTAAACCGAGACTGGTGGAGGGTTTTCCTTTTAATATATATATATATATATAACGTTTTAAGGCATTATTGTGAATCAGACGTGTATTCTTCGTTAAATTTTTTGCACAAAAGAATATTAGACCTTTTCTTTTTCTTCATCATGGTTATCACATCATGAGTTTGTTAATGTTTTTTCTCTGTAAAACTTTGACATCGACTTCAGTTATTGAAAATATTTAATCACGTGGATAAAAATCATGTTTGAAGGACTAGAAGCCACAACTGTCGATATCAAGAGTCAGTGAAGTGATTATTACGTCAGGGAAACAATTAGTTCCCTTTTTCCAATACCGAACTTATTTTGAGGTTCTACGGTCGAAAGTGTTGTTTTTATTTCTTAAACGATTTTCATCACCTTAATCTTCTACCGACGTCGATCTTCATAAGTGAGTTGGGAGAAACCTCGGTCGCTGCTTCCTTAAGAAATCCACCGAGGCCGATTCAATCAATCGTCAGTGATATCTATGCCCAGGCTTATTTGTAGGGTGAGGAAAGTCTTGAATCCGCTGACGCCAATGAAAACGACATTCAACTCTTTTTTTTTTGAGTTCTCAGGTGATTTTAGTTACTTTACACCTTTTTCGATGCCGAAACGTCCCATCTAGTTTAGGGAAACTTTTAGATTGTTGATTCTTTTAATCGAGGTTAGTCCTTTTAAATTTGACAAGGTTTCTTACATGCCCCAATAGAATTTCTAACAATCAAAACATGAAAACATAAAAGTTAAGAGCGGGTGGTATTTTCATACTAAAGTAGAAACAAGCAGTGCAAAGCCCAAGTGGTACCCAAAAAAGTAGAAAATAAGACTAGACTTTTTTAGGGTGTGTTGAGTGCTCAACATACCCATGAAAGCGAAGCTGAAGCTATTGGCCGACACTTCGTCAGAATTGATTGATGCCACGCTGTATAGACAGATCAACAGATCAATGATGTACCTAATGAACACCAGACCAGATATATGTTTTTCCGTGAACACTTTGAGTCAGTTTCTGGTAGAAACCAGACATGGTCATCTAGTTGCTACAGAACATGTGATGAGGTACCTTAAAGGTACATTAGATTGTTGTCTCAACTATGATGGAGATTATGATTTCACACTGAGTGGGTACACTGATTCAGATTGGGCTGGAAGTGTCTCTCATAGGAAGAACACTTTAGGATGTTGTTTCAGTTTGGGATCAACCATGATCTCATGGTAGAGTAGGAAGTAATCCAACATTTCTCTCAGTACAGTGGAAGAATAATACATTGTTGCGTGTTCTGCCAGATGCGAAGCTATATGGATTAGAAAGTTGTTGACCAATCTATTCGACCCGGAGATGGAAGCAACCAAGATCCTATGTGACAACTAGAGCTGCATAAAAATGATAGAGAATCTTGTATTTCATGACAAGTCGAAGCACATAGAGATTTGATATCATTACATCTGTGACATGATGTAGAGAGGATCCATAAAGCTCCAATACGTTAGCACGGATGAATAGATTACTAATGTGTTGACCAAGCCTCTATCTCGTGTAAATTTTGAGCTCTTTCGAGATAAGATCGGTATAGTCCGAAAGGACCTCCCTCGATAGGGGGAGTAGTGTTGTGATATCCCAGCTGAGTGTTGTGCTTCTAGCTTAACTGTTGTGTTGAGATATTCCATCCTAGTGTTATGCTTCCAGCTTAATTGTTGTGACGTAAAGCCAATCTAGTTCTCTGCTTCCAGCTTAACTGTTGTGTTGAGATATTCCAACCTAGTACTGTGCTTCCAACTTAATTGTTGTGATGTAAATCCAGTCTAGTGTTGTGATTCCATCTTAATTGTTGTGTTGTGATTCCAGCTTAATTGTTGTGTTGTGATTCCATCTTAATTGTTGCATTGTGATTCCATCGTAATTGTTGTGTTGTGATTCCAGCTTAATTGTTGTGGTGTTTTCCAGCTTAATTGTTGTGTGGTGTGCCATCTTAATTGATGTGATGATGTTCCATCTTAATTGTTGTGATGATGTGCCAGCCTCATGATGTGATGATGTGTTGCCAACCTTTGTGTTGTGTTATTGCTGCTTTTGATGTTGTATCAACCTTGTGTTGTTATTGATGATGAGGATGTATTAGTGTTATACCAATCCATGTCAATGCAGTTGATGATTATGATGCCACTTCAGCCTCTTGTTGAACATGATGATGATGATGTGACTTCATCTCCCGAGTCCTTGCTGAAGAAGATGATGATGATATTATTTCATCTTTAATGTTGAAGATGATGGTGATGTTACCTTAGCCTCATACCGATGAGGATGATGATGCTACTCCAGCTCCATGATGTGTTGATGATTCTCCAGCCTCTTTGTTGTGTTGATGATGAGAAAAACTTTCGATGATTTATAGATACTCCAGTCAGTGTTCCAAGATGATATTGATGATGTTGTTCTCTAACCCACCTAATGATGTTGATGATGTTGTCGTCTCTCTCGCCTGATGTTGTTGTAGAATACCCTTCTTGTTAAGGGGGAGTGTGGAAATAATGTAACTACAAAGTGTATTCTAATTATTATTGTTGTATTATTCATTATATCAATCCCCTATTGTGGATTGATCATGTCGGCTATTATAAAATTCCAAATCCCCTTTTGCAGATTGGTCAAAAAATAATTGTAATAGGCAGAATAAGAAGTCGGCTCCAGAATATATTAAAGAGGCCCCATAATATATTAAAGGTGGTTATAACCACCCAGAAGAAGAAGTCGACCCTGCCAGTGAAGAGACACCTCCACACGTGCCAGAGTTTTATAAATAAGGAGGCTAGTGCCTCATTTAGACACACACTCACTTGTTCATTGAGAAGCAAGTTTCGAAGCTGTAGTTGGAGAAGAGNTGGGAGAGGAATTTCTGTATTTGTTTAAGTTATCTCTTGGCATTGTATTGGATATCTATAATAAGGAAGTTTTGTTGGGTTTTCTCCCCCATGAGGGTTTCCCAAGATAAATGACGTGTCTCTTGTAATTGTGTATTTCTTAGTGATCCTATCTTATGCTATTGTTATCTAGTGAAATGCAAAGAACTCTAATAATAGCTTAAACCTTAAAAATATCCACCTGGATCAATCCTCCCCCCTTAGGAATAAATGGTCTCCATTGCGTTGATTTCACCCATCAGGTGAGGAAACTTTTGTTGGATTTGGTCCCGGGTGAGCCACTTTCCTTGGTGTAGGAGTTTCTCTTCTTTAACAACCTGATAAAGCTGGATCCGCTGCTGGTGAGTTCCCTTGGCCTGTGTGTCTACTATATTATTGGTGGATTTTTGTTCCATGCAGTCAGGGTTGAGCTCTGTTGGTGTTAGTTGTTCGACTATCTCAGAGGTGTCAAATAACGGTGGAAAATATAGCAGAAGGAAATCCACATTGAATACTATATGCAGAACAAGGAATGGTGGAGTGTTGAGCTCAAAAGCATTTCTACCCATAGACTTGGTGATAATTTAAGGCCCATAATGAAGTGGGAAAAGATTCTGGTGGGGTCCGGTGAGGCGCTCCTTCTGCAAATGTAACCAGACTTTGTCGCCAACCTAAAATTGGTGTGCTACCTTGTTTTCATCATGGTGTTGTTTGTACTTAGCATTGGATTGCTACAAAATATCCTGGACCTGACGAAGGATGTGCTGAATTCGCTCAATGAATATGGTGGCTTTATCGATTTCATATTGATCAGGAGAAGATTTTTTCTGTGCGGTGGCAAGAGGAAGTGAAACATCAATGGGTCCCAAGGGTTGGAATCCCAGACCCACCTGAAATGGGCTATGGTCATTGGAACTATGGAGAGCCCTGTTGTAACTATGTTGGACATATGGGAGACTCTCGTTCCATGTTCAGGGATGCTTAGAATTGTGCATGTGCAGGATGTGCACAATCATCTGATTGATGACCTCAATTGGGCCATTGGTTTGGGGGTGGAAAGAAATGGATTTTGTGAGCTTGGTGTCCAACAGAGACCAAAGACTTGACCAAAAGGTGTTGAGGAACCTGTTGTCTCGATCATAGATGATGGTCTGTGGGATCCCAAAGTGGACGCAAAATAATTCGAAGAAGAGCTTGGCAGTCTCTTCCGCTGTGACATTCTTCTTATAGGCTGTGAGGATAGCCATCTTTGAAAATCGATCAACGACCAAAAACACGCAATCATTTCCATGCTTGGTGGATGGAAAACCATACATGTAATCCATGGAGATAGATTCCCACATCTTCTCAGGAATAAGAAGATAAATGGCGCAGGAAATGAAAGATATAATATATCTGTTGATGTCCTGTCAAAGTTTTGGCCAATAAAAATGTTTCTGAAGAACGACCACAGTTTTCTCTACACCGAAATGTGTTTCCACCTGATTGTAGTGGGCTTCCAAAATTAGCTTTGCACACTCGCTTGTAGGAACACAAAGATGGCCCAGGTGGCATAAGAGTTTGTCCTTAATGTGAAAATCAATGACAATGGCGCCTGTACCCAAGAGCTTATATCTGGTGGCGAAGTCCAGATATTGCTGGTAAAGTTGGGGCCACTCCAATGTTTCATGTACACAGGATTGGAGCACAATGGTGAGTGTAGTCACATGAGGCCGACTGAGGAAATCAATGACATGATTGGAGATACCTGTCTTATACTTGATGTTGAGATGGAACTATTGCGGGTAGGTGGACCACTTCTGATGGAAGTCATTATACAATTTCACTTGTGTCTATATGAACTACAGAGGCTTGTGGTCACTATGTATGGTTGTCTCTTTCACCATAATGTAATGTTTCCATTGACGACAGGCTTGTAAAATAGAATACATTTCCTTTTCATAGGTGAGATATTTACGAAAAACATCAGAGAGTGTCTCACTATGGTATTCCACCAGATGCCCATGATGAGTGAGAATTGTGGCCACAACATATTTGGGTGCATCATTCTCAATCTCGAATGGTTGTTGCAAATCAGGCAAGGATAGTACTGGAGATGAGCAAAAACAATTTTTTAGATCATCGAACACTCTTTTCAGCTCCTTCCCCCACACAAGATTGGCTCTACAACCGCCCTTAGTCACCTAGCTGAGGGCCCAGGAAATATGGGAGAATCCCAACACGAAACGTCGGTAGAAATTGGCTAGTCCCAAGATGCTCCGAAGCTCGGTTAGTGTGGTTGGGGCTGGCCAATCATAGATGATTTGGATATTAGCTAGATAAACATGTACCACATGTTCATAAACAATGTATCCCAGGTATTGGACCATGTTCATTCCAAACGAGCATTTTTCCAAGTTAGCATAAATCTTGTGTTGTTGCAGAGTGCTCAAAACCTGTTGAATATGACGCATGTGCTCCTCCCACATTCTGTTGAAGATGAGGATGTCATCCAAATAGATGACCACAAAGGAGTTGGTGAAGGGTCTCAACACATCATCCATCAACCTCGTGAAAGTGGTTGGTTCATTTGTTAAGCCAAACAACATGACTAGCCATTCATAGAGACCTTCTTTAGACTTGAAAGTTGTCTTCCAGACATCAGTTGGTTCGATGGGAACCTGGTGGTAGCTAGAATTCAGGTCAATATTGCTGAAGAAATTTTCCCCCTCGAGTTGGTGAAGAAGGTCATCAATCCTGGGAATGGGATAATGGTTCCCGACTGTGATTTTGTTTAAGGCTCTGTAATTAATGAAGAGTTGCCAACTCTCATCCTTATTATTCACCAGTACAATTGGGCTTCCTCAAGGGGATGAGTTGGGTCTGATGTACCCCTTTTGAATAAGATCTTGGATCTAATGCCTGATTTCATCATTCTCCATCAACGAGCGTTGATAGACTGGTCCATTAGGTAGAGGTGCACCGGGGGTCAGATCAATTGGATGCTTGACTTGGTAGTGTGTTGGTACCCCTATAGGTGAGGCGAAGATCTCTCTGTATTCTTCCACAATCCCGTCCACTTGCTTCTGCTACAAAGAGAGGCATTGTGTAGAGGCCACATATGTAGCGATGACCTTCTTCTTACTATGATCATGGATCACAAAGAAGATGAACTTCCCAATCTGTGAAATGACCTTACTACATTGCTTGACAAAGATTAAAGAAATATAAGTAGGCGGTGCCACCTCTAAGATCCTGTACAATTGTCTACCAAAAGTAATAATAACACTGCGAGGTCTAGACTCATACACAACATGACACTTCCAAAAATATGGTTTTCCTAAAAGAACATCAAAAAATTCAAGGGGATCAATATCACACAGTACCTCATCTTTGAAAGGCTTGATGTCATAGGTCAGACAACACTGTTGGCTAACACAGAGATCTCTTCCTTGACGAAGACAACCGATGGTGTAGGGTTCCGGGTGCAGCGTCATTGGTAGATTCAACTTCTTGATGACCTCTGCTGAAATAAATTTCTTCTGACTACTGTTGTCGACAATGAAATGAATCAGAACCCCCTTGACCCACATTTGCGAGTGAAATAGGCGTTCCCATTCCTCTAGTTCTTCTAGTTCACTTGGCTGAACTTTGGTGGCAGTGACCATGGCACTGTGTTCAACATCAATAATCTGCTTCCCTCCTTTAGGATTTGACTAGGAATCAAAATCAACCTCTGACTCAGAAGCCTTCAGCTCGACCACGAGGGACTGCTTGGAGCGATATTTGTCGGTGTTGTGCCAAGGAATCTTATGGTAGTCACACCATTTTTCTGTGTCCTTCTTCCTCTTCTTGTTGCCCTTATTGTGTTGTGACTTGGACATATTTTCTTGAGGGTGGCCATATCGACTTCGTCCCTTGCTGTATGGGTTAGGGTTTCCTTTTCCCTGCTTCAATTGTGAGGGGTTTGCAGATCCAAACTATCGTTGTTTCTGCTTAAACTTCTGCTCGATCTTGACAACGTATCTATAAGTTGTTCCCAATGAGGCGATGTCCATGAAATCCATTTTTATTTGAATATATCTATGCAAATAGACATGGTATTTGAGCACCAGATAAAGCTCAGAATATTTGATACCCAATTTGGTGCATAGGGTATGGAAAATATTGTTGAAGTTTGGTACTGTCTGGTCCCTTTCTTGATGTAGGGTGGTACATCTGGTGTACTGGTCCTTGTATCTTCCAACATGGTAGTATTGTTCTTTAATGATGTCCCAGAAGGAATCCCATGTAGGGGCCACCACAAATATTCTTGGTTGTGGAGCCTGATTATCTTCCTGATTCAGAGGTCCTTGCTTTCAGCTGTGTTTATACCCCATGAAGTATTTACACCCCAGAAGTATGTACACTCTTCCACGTGGGGTAGTGCAGAGGGGGGGTACCCCCTCTGCGAGGTCCGGGGGGCCTATCCCACTAGCTGGGGGGTATGGGGGCAAGTGGGCCCCCAGCGGGGGTTCGGGGGCGAAGCCCCTGAAGCAAAAATTGCCTTGTAAAAGTATATTGTAATTTCATTGTAAATCTGGACCGTTCATTATAAGGTCACCGATCTAACGGTAGAGATTATGTTAGGGTTTTTTTCCCTAGAAGGCAACCCTCTTTTATGAGGGAAATGTATCGCAACTATGGAGAGTGGCAAGTATTGTATTCTGAGAGAGGAGACTGTGAGAGAAAGAAGAGGAAGTTACTATGGGTTTTGCTGTAGGTTGTATCCCTTCATTTGATGGATAATAATAAAGAAAGGACTTGGAAATTTCTCTGGTGGACGTAGCCCACACTGGGTGAACCACGTAAATCTGTGTCTCTCTTGTATTGTGTGTCTTCTGTGTTTTGTTTCTGCATTTGTTTTATTTTCTTGCTCTGTGGTCCTGTTTTTCTAAGAACTCGTATCAAAGCATAAGGTAACTCGCATGAAAAGAGGGTTCCTGTTTCGAGTGGGAGCAATGTCGGAAGATGGAAAGTTTAGGGTCGAGAAATTTAACGGCCAAAACTACCAATTATGGAAGATGCAGATGGAAGACTATTTATATTAGAAGGATATATTCCTACCATTGAGTGGAGTAGCAAAGAAGCCGACAGCCATGAAGGATGAAGAATGGGAGATTCTTGGAAGAAAGGCTCTAGGAATGATATGGTTGAGCTTGGCAGCGTCGTTGGCTTTCAATATTTCGAAAGAAAATACAACGAAGGGTTTTATGGACGCGTTGGCCAAATTGTATGAAAAACCCTCGGCATCGAATAAGGTATTTCTAATGAAGATATTATTTAATATGAAGATGTCAGATGGTGGGTCTGTTGCAGATCATTTAAATGAATTTAATACGGTTACTAATCAACTAAGTTCTGTATAAGTGGACTTTGATGATGAGGTTAGGGCTCTTCTAATTTTGTGCTCATTGCCAGAAAGCTGGATTGGCTTGGTCATGGCTGTAAGTAACTCTGTCTCTGGTCCAAATACTTTAAAATTTGATGATGTAGTTGGTGTTATCCTTAGTGAGGAAATGCGACGGAAAACCACAGGTGAGACATCAGGAAATGCATTGAACATGGAGAACA
>SNQJ01S0024244.1:36778-48924 GCA_010110895.2 Picea sitchensis
GATCACTTAGTTGTTTACATTACATGGTGAGGGCCTTTATTCTCTCAACTGCGCTTCGAGAAGTTTCTTCTCTTTGATCTCATACATCATGCAGAGTGTTGGGCACTGTTCATAGCTCTAGATCTGTGATTCTTTGTTGAAGTTGTTGGATAGATTCTGCAAGCTGTGCTACTTGATGCTCTACTAGTTATTTCACTTTTTTCTCTAAGCCTGTCACAGAGCGAAGTGCTCTGCTGAATGCTTCTTTGAATCCAAGATGCTCTATGAGAAACTTCTCTTTCTCATATTGGATTTATGCTTTCTCCTCTTCAAAATGTATTTGGAGAGAAACCTTCTCATGCTGTGAAACTCAACATTTCTCTATGACTACTTTTTGCAGTTTCTTTAGGGCCTCTATGGCCTGTTCTGTTTCTTCCTATGCACGATGAAGACGAGCTTCGGTCGCATAAGCTAGTCTATGGAGTTGGGTAGACTCATTTCCCAACTCTGGTGCTTCTGATGGTGGGGGCGCAGTGGATACTATGCGCCTAGATTGAAGGGCCTGTAGTACCCCTCTGAGTTCAACCTCGATTCTGTCATAAATATCTTCTTGTTTGGCTTCGTGTTTCAACAAGACGTCCTACGAGGCATCTTCTACAACTACGATGATGAAGTCAAAGTCATCGACTGTGAGCACGGTTCGCATCGTGGTTTTTATCGCTCTTGAATTATTCTGTGAGGTGGGTTTCATGGGGTGAAACTTTCTTTTCTTCGAGGGATCAGCCTCATCAACAGGATCCCTAGGAGGTGTTACTTCACCTTGCTTATGTTGATCTTCTTTGCATTGGTCTCTTCTCTATCTACTTTGTCATCACCTCCTTGTCCAGGTGATACTGAAGCAGTTTCATCTGATGCGCTGCTCGGGTTTTGTACTTCTTTGGTCTTCTTCCTTCAATTGGTTCCAGGTGTGTCGTGTTCTTTGTGAGAGGCCTCTGAGCTGCCAATTAATTCGGGATCAGACATTTCTGCAGGGTCAGCAGGGATAAGGAGGTCTGTTGACCAGTCCTTGGTTATCTCCTCAATTTCCTCCTCTATGAGCTTATAGTATGACTAAAACTCTTATTTATGCTTGTTTGTGCATGCAATGATATAAATGAAGCGTCGATCTACACAGAACTTCATGAGACGTATGAACCGGTACAGGGTGTTTGGAATCATGCGAGGGACAACTTCGATGGCCCTCTTCAACTGCACGTAGTATGCATGGAATACTATGTTCGATTGCCACTGTTTTCCCATATCGCTCGATTACCAGAGCGTGGTGAACTTCGGAGCGAGTGGTTCGAATGGCTCAATGTCTGGGAAGTTCATGCCTTCTAGCATCTCCCAAGACATAAACGCTATGAGGATCAGAAGCCAACTAAAGTGGAACTCTTAGCCCTGATCTTGAGCTTCACAACAATCCAATTCCAGCTGGTTGACTAGGTACTTCACCACGTTCATCTGGAGTCCTTTTACACATTTCCCAGCGAGGTGAACAACGAATTTTATGACCTGTGTAGGTTTTTTCTTTCTCACGAGCTTTTCAGCAATCAACTGGCAGGCCAGGTGCATTGAGCCATTCTAGATGGAAGCTACTTTGTAGCCTCACGTCCCCTTTTCTACATCACCATATGTGTCTTTGATCCTCTGTGCCAGTGCACGATCTGTAGCCTTCCCGGGGTAGAATTCATGTGGGTCAGGTCCTTGCATGCTCAATCTGATGATCCTATGGATCAGCATTAGATCAAATGTGATGCGTATATATAGACATAGATATCCTCCATGGTAACATGATAGCAGGAGCTTAACACACGTGTAAACCTCCTGGTGCCTTCCAAAGTGTGGAATATTCATCACATTCAAGAGGGTGGACTGCGCGAGGTTCATAGTCCACGATTGGGGGATTATTTTCAATTTCTTCCCCTTCGTCTTGGTCAAATACTTGTAAGGAGAGAGCATATTGTAGTTCTTACGGTCCCCTAGGTTGAAGGCACTGAACTTCAACATCACGATCTTATCCTGCTATGTTCTAACTGCATGTATCCCCTTCAGGAGGTACGCAGTAACCATGGTGTAATCAAAGTCTATAGGGACATTATCACGACTCACCCTGCCAGCCAGAGGCGGGATGTATTTGGGCAGGATAGTCGAGATTAACTTCACATTCACCAAGTCATCTCTATGCTTCGTTCTTTTCTCTGTTGCAGGTCGGGATGGTCCGAATCCGCGAGCAGTCGACGAGGAGGCTTGCACTCCTCTCGTTGATGAAGCTTGAATTTCGTCAGACATCACCTTCTCATCCATAAGGTAGATTAGAACTTCTTCAACGCCTTTCTCTATGGCGCTGAGCTCGTCTGACATACACGGTTAGATCGGATAACTCAGGTGGATGAATGAGTGCTCAAAGCAATAGAACAGGTGTCGATTTCAATAAACACAGCATGGTAGTAATGGGTTGGATTGGATACAATTCACAAAAGTGTTCTTGATGCAATAGTCGACGGAATAAGTAGACACAATGTAACATATCTCTCCAATGGATGAGAGGCCTTCATCAATGAGGTTTTTTCCGTTGCGGTGTGGTCCCAACGGTCTGATGGCGAGCTTTCGGGCCATAACTATTGTTCTAACCGTTCGGGGTGTCGGGCTAACGGTTATAATGCTTTCAATGGCTATATTTCTTTGCCATGGTGAAGTGCCATGTTGCATTGTTCTGATATCTAGGCGAAGTTCCAGTTTTGCAAACCTTCCTTCTGCGAAGTCCCTTCTAGAACCTTCTCCAACTTTTCTATCTTTTCTCTCTTGTTACTGAGCTTTCTAGCCTTCTTCCCTGTAATATTTATCTTGGTATTCCTCTCTCCATACTAGTTCTTATCTCCTTTTAGCATAGTAACTTCGCGTTGTTGATAGTCTTTCATAGGGTTCAAGGCCAATACTTCTTCTCTGTTTGGGGTAGGTGCTCTACTCTTTGGTGAGCCTTCTTGTGTTCTGTCCACTTCGACATCCAAGTTTCTGGTTTTGAATAGCTTTGATCTGTTCTCCTGTTCTTCAATCAAGTGTGCTATCCTCCTAGTCATGAAATCTTTTAATTCTTGCTTCTTTTGTTCTAATACTTCCTCTTCTTTTCTTCTAGCCTGATCTTTCTCAATCCAAGTTTTTCCTAGTAATATAGCAAACGTGGCATTGTTCTCAATAAATTTAACAACCTCAAAATCTTGTTCTGTCGAAGTTCCATGAGCAGTCATAGATATCTAGGTGAGTCTTCCACATAGGTTTATCAACTTTCCTCTAAATAATCTTATTCCCCCCAATGAAGGAATCATAACAGGATTTCTTAAAATTTCCCAAGTCCTTTCTATCATGATATTCACCTGTGTTTCTTTATCCAGAACACAGTCAATGTCGAAGTCTCTTATTCTTGTCTCTATGTACTTTTTTTCTTTGAAGCTCTGTGATAAGTTGATATTTCTATGATCATTTAGGGTTTCTTTCATTTGTAGCAATACATTCTCTAATTCTTTCTAGGGTTCTACCATGGTCTCAGTTTCTTGATCTTCCTCAGGGTTATCTTGTCTCATATTCATTCTTTCAAGCTTAGAAATCATTCTAGGGAAATCCAAAACTTCATGATCCATAGCTTGACAACAAAGACAACTAGGTATTTTACCAGGGCATTCCTTAGCAAGATGTCTCGGTCTTATGCAATGATAACAAAGGGTTAATCTTCTTTTTCTTTGAAATGATCCTCGGCCTTTCCTGTGTTGCGCAATAGGATCATAGTAGTTATCCTGCAAAATATTCTTTCTAGGGTCCTGCATCCATTTGTTAGTCCAAACATTCTTTCTATGCATAGGAATAACATATCTCTCATTATTTCTATTAGATCTACTCATATCAAACCTTATTTCATCTAATTGTGCCCTGTTTTTCAAGCTAGGACAAAATTTATCATACATACCTAGATCCATACTTTTGAAATAAAATTTTCCACTTATCTTACCTTTTCAATCAAAACTTTTCACTGTTCTTACCTTTATCAGAGCACAAATCTTCAAGATCTTACCTCTTTTCTCTAGATCTGACTTTTCTTCTTAGCACAGAGCTTTACAGGTCAAGTAGAATACTGCACACTAGGGCAACAGATCTATGCATAGGGATTTCTTTTCTTCAATTCCCAGCAATCACAGTTTCATTCCTGGAAACATAACCATTTTTTGGCACAGGGGCAGACCCAAGGTTCAATGCTCAAGAGCACACCAACAAAACCCTAACTACCGACCCTTTCAGCAACACCCAGGAAGCAGATAAAGTCTCACCCGAGGTGGAGGCAGGGGTGGTTGCAGGACTCAGATGTCTGCAACCTTAGTTGGGACACCAATCTGTGATTACAACACCTTTACAGAGCACTTAGCAGTTATAGTTCATTAATATCCAGCCTTARTTTACAACGCAGATAAACCCTAATAACAKAGCAGYGCAGTGTTCACACAAATCCAATATATTCAAGCACAAAACASATTAACATAGATTAGATCTAGCATTCATTCMMATTATTCAACACTAATCTATCATATTAGATTCTTCTAAGCATATATCAGTGCACTAAGCATTTAATCACATAAACAAGAGAACAACCATAAAGCACAAAGCAACCACAACATGGGATATACATGGTTCACCCCCAACCTGGGGCTACGCCCACCAACTCTTCTTCTCTTTTATTTCCTTCTGTCAATCTTCTACATGCACAGAGCCATGAGATCTCACTCCGCAAGGGATATGAGATCTGTGCGCACTTTGCTAGATCCTCCTTCCTCGAGTTACAACACAAAGTCTTTCCACAGTCTCTTACAATCACTTGCACTTAGCTCTACAAGTCTCACATAGTATGCATGAAGCATCTACAATCCACACTTGCACTTAGCACTTAGCAAGGTACCAAAATACMTTCCCCCTTCTTACCTCGYCTAGACATATATTTATACATTAMAAAAAGGGCCTAAACATGGGTAAACCCATGGGTCGACATTCTCATACCCGTTACATAGCCCAAAACCCAAAAATCCCTAAAAAGGGGCCGAGATCCCGTGATCTCTACTTCGACTTGTGCTCCACCTTCGACATCCTGTCGAAGTCCCAAAATAGGTCAATCCTGACCAAGGATTCTCAAAACTTGGTCAAGGGCCAACAGACGCCGCTGAAGACAAGGAATTCAATGAGCCAATAAAAGCCATCAATTTATTGGAAGGTTTGGTTGAAGAAGATCCTAACCATTAGTTGTAAGTATTATATATGTCATCAAACGATGAAAACCATGACACCAAGATCGAACGATAGTGATTGATTGAAGAATGGGTGATGCAACGACAATCATAGATCTATTGTGGGTCCCACTTGACCATGTCACAAGAAAATGAAGAGGTGGGTGATAACCACCAATTAACTAGAGGAGATGACTAGGATCATGACCGTTGATTAAGAACAATGAGGACCATTGGATCTGTCAAAGCATATCATTGGAGAAGAGCCATCGAAATGGAAGTGGTTCCCATGCACTTGGTGTTGTGACGATGACGATCATCGACCCTGGTGGCAAAGGAGAGAATATATTAACGGTCACAATCAAACGAAAAGACAATCAGACTACTATTGTGCATCGAGGTGGTGTTGAGTGTCTCGGTACGCCGGTGATCCCCATATGAATAATTAATATGTGGATAATTTACATTGTTACAAATAAAAGAGGTTTAATTCATTGGATAAGCCATTAATGCAATCATTTTGTCAAAATGAAATAACAAAAATAAAAATAAAAATATTATTATAAAAAAAATATTTGATTTTGAAATGATTAATTGAGAATTTGTAAAAAACAATAAATTAAAATATATACATATCAACACGATATTCTTTTGAACTCACTAAATAATGCATACCATAATATAGAAATGAGTATGTTTTGAGGAGTCATAGGCACGGGTGCACATTATGTAAATCATATAAGGTAATAAAATATTTATCATTTCAAAATTGTGCAGTGCTCATGTTTAAAATATACACCAGCGACTAAAATTAATTTTTAAAATATACACCAGGCCACTAAAATTAATTTACACACCAATGTATTAAGTTTATTATAACATCTAGGTTCTAAAATTTATTATTTATGCACTTGTTCCTTTACTATAATATACACATCGATGCTTAGTAACATGGTAAAACAAGAACCCGTACATACTAATTACAGAAGAATTCGGATGCACGCTATATTAAAAGCACTGGATCTCAAGATAACTAATTACACAAGAATTGGGTGCACCTATATTAAACGCACTGGATCTCAAGATAACTTGATTGCACTGGACGTACAAAACATAAAATGCACTGGTGCTTCATAGATAAACAAGGCAAAACCTATGCATAGAAATTACAAGAGCCTTGGTGCTCTGCATACCACGAAAAAGGAGAAACCCTATGTGTGTATTTGTGTTATATTAACGCATCCATGTGTGTTTTTCAATATTACACCAGTTCATTTCCCTTAAAACCTCCACAGTGAAAAATGAAAATTGTAGTGTAGTTTTTTTTTTTTTAAATTTCCAAATTTTGTAACACTAAAACCAATTGTAAAAATAACTGCTCCAAGGTGAGGTCCTCTCCTTGTAGCGTTGTTCCATAACTCCCCCAAGCTCTCCTTGCTCATACCTACAATTTGGTGATTTTCTATGATCTTGATTAACGAAAAAACACTATGTTGATGGGCCAGTGAAGCTATGTTACTTGGGACGTCAAAATTCTGATTAACCAGATCGCTTTTGATGATGAGATATTACAATAAATAACACGATTGGGCCACCGAGTCACCGAGCAATCTGAACACTTTTTTTTTCTGTATCTGGCCACAACCTCTGCGGTCTCCTTCTCTCATGGCTGCAAC
Source organism: Picea sitchensis (assembly GCA_010110895.2). Taxonomy (NCBI): domain Eukaryota; kingdom Viridiplantae; phylum Streptophyta; class Pinopsida; order Pinales; family Pinaceae; genus Picea; species Picea sitchensis. Next base: position 43,737 of record SNQJ01S0024244.1, read on the forward strand.
CTCTGCGGTCTGCATCACTCGTTGTGGTAAAATATACAACACGTATAACCTCTCTTTAAATCTCTGACAATATTTGTGTAGACACAATGCAAACCCTACGACCTTGTAGGAGCTTATACGATGATCTTCTTCTTCCACTACAAGCAACGAATCCACCATTATGAGCTGGTTGTTTCCTTCCATTGGTTTGATCCTTCTACTCATGGGTTGGTGAGCTGGTTATGATAATTTTGATTAAACTGTCTCAACAATATGACTTGTAACTAGCATGCAACCTCCACCGTTTCTCTACTTATTGTTTGCATGAAACCCTAGTTCCATGAAACCCTAACTCGTAGCTTAGTAGAATCCTCTTTATGAAATCATGGAATTTAGGGTTCCATGAAACCCTAACTCGTAGCTTAGTAGAATCCTCTTTATGAAATCAGGGAATTTACTGAAAAGAAAACAAAATTAATTTTAAACTAAGAAGACATGTAACATGAAAAAATAAAACAAGCTCAAGAATCAATTAACCAATCCATTATATACAAGCTTAATCAAAGAAAAAGAATCACTATAATGGAGTATTGTTGTTGGTCGAGTGAATTGGTGATATGTTTTGAGCAAGATTTAATTTATCTGATAGGTGGAAATTATCGTCATAATTAATCATTCAAGTGTAGTAATGAATTTTGTCAAATGATCTAAGTTATCAAATATCTTTCTTCAACTTTTATGACCATTGATTCACATGAATCTATGCATATATTATCATTGCCATACTAATGGTGTACTTCAAAATATTGTAGGTCATAGTTTCATCATTTTAATGTTTTATTGAGTTAGGAAGAAGAATAAATCATATTCATCAATAGTGCAAGAATCATGTTTTACTGAAAGTAAGAGTTTTGTCAAAATTAATACTTCTCTTGAACTTAAAAACAATCTACTGGTCTCCAAATTTTAAGATAGGTTTTTTTAAGACACATAATGAAAGTATATGAGAAAGCCTTAATTGAATTGATTTGATTTGATTTTAAAAAGGAGTATAAAATTATGAAAAATGCATAATTTTAAACCAAAGTTGAAGGCTCTTAAAAACTAATGAATTGTGTAAATTCAAAATTCAAAATTGTAAACGTCATGATAACCCAAGTTTAAGTGAATGGAGACATGAAATCACTTTAAATAATTTCATATGGGCGTACAAAAAATGTTGAATAACGAAAGAGTAAAAATACTCAAATTCCACAATCATTATTTATGCGAAATGCCAGGAAACAACAAGTTTACTTGACACAACAATCCCATCACCGAAATCATAATCATTAAGCTAGATGCATGGATGTAATTTCACTAAATATTTTGTTCCGATAGTATTACATCACCAAATCATCATCCCATGAAATATAAACCATAAAGAATCGATGATAAGAAACGTGAAAAAACAAAAAACCAAGAAAGGAAAACCATCAAACCATCCCTTCAAATCAAGCGAAACAAATCAAATACAAGAGAAGGTAGTAATTTCCAAAATTTAATAGGGGCTCCTTTATTTTTCTAAAACTTAAGGGGATTTGTTGAGGGTTCAACAAATGGTGACACAATATGTGAAGAATTTATCTATGTTATTAATGTAATGGGGATTAATGTTTATTAAAAACTAGGTATAAGTTTTGAAAGTTTCTTAGACATTGTACAAGATCTTAAGGGTCCCACATAAGATGAATTTAATAGTATAAAATCAAAAAAATCAAGTACTTAATTTCTACTCTATCTTTTAAGAATGAATCCTTGATAGGGAAAATCTAATTTTACTATCCTCGTACTATTGAATAGAAATAGGTAAAACTATGGAGTTTTATGATAAGTAGACATATTATATATAAGTGTAAAATCTATCTCTTTTTCCCAATATTCTTCGCTTATTGTGATCGTCCATAGCCCCAATGAAGGTGTCTCGGTACAATACAAGCATGGTCCACTGTCAGCAAGCATACATAACCCCGACAGTTTCACTTGTACTTCCCACACTTTATAATAATTTCAAATTCCTTATATTTATTAATTTTACCCTTTAGATTTGATTTGTAAAGAACTGCATATGCAACTGGATGAAGGAAGCGGGGTAGTACAAAATATTAATTTATTTCAAAGAATAGATGTCATACTTTTAAAAGTTTGACCCCAAAAGTTTCCCTTAAACTATCAATGTAGAAAATTTATTTAATGTTGTGGGATGAGGGGAAACATTCAAAGAAAATATAGATACAAACGTGCTCCTCTACTTAAAGAATACCATCACAATTTTTAAAAATAATTCTTTGTGTTCCTCCATAGTCACTAATCAATACCAAAGATGTGAAACCTGATGTGCATGTTCCTAGATAAAACAAACCCATTTGTAATAATAACAAAGTAAAGATCACATTTGTACAATTGTTAATCCCTAGACAAAGCCCCATGATATGTATAAAACCCCTTATTATGCCCTAGATATTGAATTATTACATTTCTAGTAGGTCGGCTAGAACCCTTCTTTGCACCCTTTCATTATAATTGTAACCCTTTGTCTCATATATATATATATATATATATATCAAGGAGATCTATTATTAGGATCATCTTATCTCATCTCATATTTTTTTATGAAGTTTATATATTGTAAAGGAGGGTTCCCCCTCAAAGTGGACTGAATCTTATGGATTTCTCATAATTTTTAAGGCATTGGATCATAACATTTGGTATCATAGCTCATTGACCCTAGGGTTTTTCTTCTCCAAGAAAGTCATCGTAGAACTTTCGCTATGAGAATTTAGACTGTGAAAATTGGAGGTTATTCATAGAAAATATCAAGGTATCTGCGGTAAACATTTCATCTTTTGGTTCATCATACATTTGGAGATAAACCCTATGGAATATAGGGTATCTGACTATTCCTATTAACAGTCTCAAAAAGGTGTTCTAGGTAAAATATTCATATCTTGTTAATAAAGGATCCAAATTGAGTGAGACCAATTGCATTGGATAGTGGACTATTTGTAGTATTTCGGCTACAATTTTCATAATCACATAATAAATATTGTGCACGTGGCACGATGTACAATTTTTCTCTCTTAGAAAGGCCAAGAATCAACAAGGTGTGGGGAAGTTACCATAACTTCCACTTGGAATATCCAATTTTGATCAGACCTGTGGAACTCAAGAGAGCACATATCATAGGACTACAAAATAAAATTTCAGACTCAAAAGGGATGAAATGTTAGAGATACACCAAAAGGAAGGTCATCCAACATGCTCCAAATTAAGGCTTTAAAAGGTACGTAACTTACAATTGGCATAAAAAAAAATTGGAAGATCTTTTTTTGGTGATTCAAAATATGTGATAAATATAGAATAGAGGGTTATTATTATTATTACTCGATATGGGTCCCAAAACTGTGACAACACCTATTAAACATCTAAAAGTCTCATCTATGACTCAAGAATGAAATTAGGACATACATAACATGTTGTCCAAATTGGAGGAACAAATTAAGGATGTGAGTGATAATTCTAATAATTGGGTAAACTCACAAAGACAAATTACTTAGTAATGGTTTTACACATTATTTTTGTCACCCTTATGACCGTTAATGATGTAAACCTATCTGTTGTCTTCAGAGGGGTCAGTGGTCTGGATTCCTAAAGAAAGAAGGGAGAAGAACTTTTCCTGAGAGAAGAAGTTGCATTTTCCTCTGTAAAAACCCTGTTTTGGAGGATTTCCGCAGGCTGCTCTATATGCAGGGTGCGAAAATTCCTGGTTTCCTCAGGTTGCACTATATCTAAGGTGTGGCGGCCTTCGTACATGGAAAAAATGAGCGTCTTCTCGATGCTTCTAAAAGGAGAAGCTTCTATGGTGAGGTGGCTTCCGAACGGTTTGGATCTTACTCATTTTCATGATTTAGTGGGATCATCCTAACCTCCTCACCTTATCCTCTTCAGCTTATAAAAGGAGAGGATCTCTCATGGACAAAGTGAGCTTGATTGGGTTGGAAATTTCTTGAGCTTGTTAGCTTGGTTAGATTGGCTTTGAGATTTGATTTGTCAAGATAGATGTCAGATCTATAGTCTCAAAATCCTTGGAGCAAGAAGTGTGTGGGAAGAAAAGAACTGTTGGAAGGAACCTGACAACATCAAGGCATCTGGTTGTATCTTTCTTCCACATTCTTTAATACAGTGACATGTTTATTTCCCATAGAATTATCTTTATTTTATTGCATAATTCCTTGATCATATGCGTAGGTTGTCATTGAATATACTATTGTTGCGTTCACTTTGGTTGGTTTGTGTTTCATTGCAGGATCAATATCACAAGAGCACCGGAGCAAAGCAGGGACAATAAAGATATAAGGAAGCTATATTTAAAGGTATGTTATCCATTCCTTCTTTGGTAGTAAATTCAATGATTGTAACTTAGGAAAAGTGTCTTGACCTATCTTGTTTTGTTCTAGATCCAAGTGGATCTAGAGAGATTAGTTTATGTCTGCATTTACCGATTTATCCCATAACAAAATTGGCGACTCCACTGGGGAACGAATTGTTTCCCTAGTTTGTCTTTATTTCTTTCTTTGATTGCTTGGTTTTTGTTTTCTAAGTCACTGGGAGATCTAGCTTGACTCTCTGACTATTAAACTTCATTGGAAAACCTCCATAATTTTTAATTTTTTCCATTTTTGTTTGATTTCCGCACCTTGCTTTGAGGGACAGTGTGACGAACAAGGATTTCCGCACCCTACCTGTTTAGACCAATGCGGAAATTCCGCACCCTACCCATTTCTGGCCTGCACAAATCAGTGATTTATGCACTGTGTTAGTTTACAGCTTGCGAAAATTGTGAAAAAATTGATTTTTGATAGTTCTTTTCCTTACCCAGACCTTGGATTTGGTTTTGCTGTGAATTTTTGGGTTTGATTATGATCTGTTTACAGTCTGCTTGATAGATTTGAAACTACTTTTAGCCATCTTTTCTTTATTTGTTTTGGAATATTTAGTCTCTTGCTTTGAGTGTCTTTCAGTTACAAAGCATTGTCTTTTATTTAGAATTGTTTGGTGAAAGAACTTCTTTTTTCTTTTATTGAATAGTTCATGTTAAAAGAGAAAATTGTTTGGGTTGCTTTGTTTCATGTCAATTTTCTATTGCTTTTAGCTATCTTTGAAACAAAAA
>SNQJ01S0024244.1:50118-78754 GCA_010110895.2 Picea sitchensis
ACAACAGCCATAAAATAAAGCGCTTATAAAAATTGATTAGACATTTTTATATTTTCTGGTAGCAAACCTACATTAGATTAGTTGTAGGGCTTTGGAATAGGTGTGAAAGATAACTTTCCAAAGCTGCAAGCAAACATAGAATCTTGAGTTAGGGAGCGGTGAAATCCACTTATTACATTTTGTCCTAGGAAGCCCTTCTAACATAAGGGTCAATCACGAGGTTGCATTGAGACTGGCAGAGTTACTCACCCTGCTTTGTTGGTCTTGGTGTAGATATTGCGCATATTATGGGGGTCGCTTGAAGATATACCCACAATGATAAGTGGAAGTCTTTCAAGTTGATTTCGGGCTAGATACCCTTCCTTTGCGCATGGATCAGACTGTTGACTGCTTCCCCAGGAATCACTGTAGTAATTGGTAACCTTATTGGCCTATCTCTTTAGGGTATGTAAACGAGGTGACTATGGAGGGGCAAGTCTTTGCGGTACCTGGAATTGACATTGGCCAAACTCACTCAGGCTCCTTGGAGGGTATACCCACGATTATGTGTGGGAGATTGCACCAAGGCGTAAGTCCATTAAGAAGACCGTCAACGTAACTTTTCCACCCGCTCTATCTCAGCCCTTTCTTACTTTGATCCCGCGATGTTGGATTTAATCACCAACTAGTGAGTTCATTGTGAGAAATTTTTGTTTGCTTGCTTGCTTACTAGATTTTTAGCATGTGTTGTTTGTTCTCCCTAGCAGAATCTAGGTTGGATCTTTATTTTTATGGCATCAGTTCCCGGAATGACCAATGAAGGAACCCATTTTCCAGGGGAACCCTTTGTTTTTCCTTCTTACAAGAACATTGGTCCTCCTCACATCGCTACTTTGAGCCTTCCAAGTCTCACAATTGGATTACCAGTGTGTTTGTTTTCCACTCAGGTAATCTCGAATGCAGCTAGTGCTTCTGTTGTAAGAACTTCCCCCCAAGAACATCAACCTCATGTTGATCCTTCACCATCTTCACCAGTAAGATCTTCTTCCCCTTCTCCACTTGCAAGGTCTTCTTCCATTTCATCTTCTTCGTCGAGTGAAATCTCTAAAGCTAGTAACTTGGTGGATAAGAAGAAGAAGAAAAGGAAGAATAAGAAGAAGAAAAATAAACAAGGATCTAAAATTCCAACCACTGTCGGACGTGTTGGAAAGAAACCAGTTACTGTTGATCATGCTGGGAGTGTTGATGATGTCAAGATCACCCAAACAACCCGTAAACCCAAGTACCCTTGCAGGATTTGTAAGGGTATCCATCTTCTTAAGCATTTCCCTGCTCTATCCAAGGTTATAGAAGTATGGTTTACACACCCTCTCCAACCCATGTCGTCAACCTATGAACAACATGTTGATGACCTCCTGTCAACTAGTCAAGATATCGTTGGGAAGAATAAAAGTAGAGTCATGTTCCCGTGTATGTTATGTGGAGGGAGTCATCTATCTCACCTTTTCCCTTGTATGGACGAAGCCTCGAAATTACTAGAATACATGAGTGTTTCACAACCTCAACTTTCAGTTGCTTATCATAAGCTTACTCTCGACCCACCTTTCGTTGATGGAATGATCAATATGACCCCTTCGTCAGTCAGTCTGGTTGATCAAGTGGTCAATCTGGTCACGTCCTTAGTTGAATCAATTGACCGAGTGGTCGCTCTGATCCCATCCTCGGTCGATCCCACTCTCTCATTAGAGAGTGCAACCCAAGCGATCGATTCCTTTCCTCCCATCGACCCCATTCTCCCCTTGGAGAATGAAACCCAAGTGGTCGATTCCTTTCCACCCATCAACCCCATTCTCCCCTTGGAGAATGAAACCCAAGTGATCGATCTGATTTCATCATCGGTCAATCCTACTCTCCTTCTACAGAGTCAACCTTATGATGCCCACATTTTTCTCGTTGATACAAACTCTACCGTGTCGAGGGGTATTCCTCCTTCTCCCGTGGAACCCCCTCCGATTAATGAGGTCATCCTTTTTAATTGGGGTGTGCTAACTGGACCTCATCTTCTCTCTCACATTCCTTTCCAGATTATAGTACAGGTTTGTGGTCGGGACATTCCTCAGACGTTGATAGATGAAGGTGAATCCATTAGTATTTTGTCCTCTATTGCTTGGCAGGATTTGGGTTGTCCTCAGCTTGCGTCGGTTATGCAGAATTTGTTAGCTTTTAACAGAAGAACCAGTCAACCTTTAGGGACCCTCCCTCGTTTTCCTGTAACTTTGGGAGGGAAAACTGTCTTTATTGACATCATGGTAGTTCACGAACCCTTGGATTTTGCTTTACTCCTTGGGCGAGATAATGTCTATGCCATGAAAGCTATTATGTCCACTCTTTTTCATGTGATATCTTTCCCTCACGATGGAAGAATTGTGACTATTGATCAACATTCATTCATCGGTCCTGATTGGATTACCTCCCTAAATGGTTCTTATATGCAAATGGTATCACCCCTGCCACAGGTCAATTATGTGGTATTGTCTCCCATGTCTTCAGTTGTCGATGCAGATGAGCCTCTCACTCTAACCTCACTCCCTTATGACTTGGATTCGATAGTTGACATGGTAATCTCTTCGGTAGGGCTATTGGAGCCTGACCTCAATACCCCTATTGCGACCCTCGACATGGGTTATTTCCAGAGCGTGTTTCTTCCATCGAGTGAAGATCTCTTGGAGGCCATGACCGAGTTTTTCCCCTTGACATGGTGTCCTTCCAGAGCACTGTCCACTTGGAAGCCGTGAGCAAGAAGAGAGCTTTTTTTATGATCTCAAGATCATTAAAAATTGAAATAGATTTCCCCCTCTCTGTTTGAGTCAAGTCCTTCGTCTAGTATTTGAAGCTTCATTTCATCTTCCTGTGTTGTTGGATGATATGAATCTTAGGGGGAAATGCTTCCAGCCTTTGGACTTCATGTTGAAGTTAAATTGTTGGCTTCTTAAGCTAGGGGCTAAGTACCAACCATCCCTAGATTATGCATTGGGAAGTCACAAGCATAGTTTTTTCTGGTTCAAGCTTGTGTAAAAATGAAACCACCTACCTCAAGCATAGTTTCCTCTAGTTCAATCTTGTGTAAAAATGAAACCAGGTCCAAGCATAGTTTTGGTTAATTTTTAAGCTTGTGCAAAAATAAAATCTATCCCAAGCATAGTTTTGTTTTGTTTTAAAGCTTGCGTAAAAATGAAAACAATCATGAGCTTAGTATTTGTTCTTTCTCATGCTCATAAATACATGAGAATAAGTTACCGAGCTTAGTCTTTTTTCTTTCTCGTGTTCGTAAATCGATGAGAATGTAACTGAGTAAACTTTTATCACTTTTTCGAACTCGTAAAGGTTATACGAAAAAGGAACCCCCTGGAGTTCCCTTTAAGCTCTTTTCAGACTCTCTAAATATGAAAAGATTGTCGAGCGATCTTGTTCTTTTCACGCTCGTTAAAGTATTTGAAGAAAAATAAAATTGATCAATAGTTTATCTCTTTTTCGTTCTCATCAGACTACTTTACGAAAAAGGAACTGAGAGAGTTCTCTTTAATTGTTTTTCAGACTCTATAAACATGAAAAAACCTTGAGTTTTCTATCTTTGGACTCGTTAAACAAACATCGAAAGACCCACATGGGACCGAACCACTCCTTCTTAGGTTTCGTTAAACATACTCTGAGGGACTCATCCGAAGGATGAGCTTACAGTTCAAGCATATGTTATCCTCCTCAAGATTGTGTAAAAATAAAGAGGTACTCGCCAGAAATGGTGGGGCAAAAATTGAGAAAGAAATGTGTCTAAACCTATATTCTATGGAAGAGTTTCTTTTGAACATGACAACCTTTCAATCGCTTTGTGTCTAGGTTGGAAAATCTGCTTGTCTCTTGATCATACTCCTATAATATTACATTTTGTTATGTGATCCCTGTTGTTGAGTCAGTGTTTCCAAGACAGTTGTCATGTCGTCAATATGCTCAAAGAGAAGTTCAACCCAAAAATCCTTCTATTGCATCGGCCATTTCTGCAGTCCTTAAGCCTTCTATTCCATCGGCCATCCCTGAGTCAGTCCTGAGTTACTGGTTACTCTTATCTACTTCAAATCTTGTTACTCGTTTCGTGTCATTGATGGGGGATACATTAAGGCCCTCTTGTGATGAGTCTTTTCCTGTTGACTTCAACTCATTATCCAGGAATTAGACTTAGAAACTAATTGATGCCTTGGAACTTGCATGCCTCAATGGTAGGTTTCCTCGCTTTTGATAGAGGATTTTCATTATTGACCCCTGATCGGGAGATTCCGCCGAGTATTCGACCTCAGCTTGTTGATTCACATTTGTTGGATTGTACTAGTGTACCTTGGGAGTCATTGACATTAATGGTGATTTCCTTCGCACTTGTTAACAGTATTCACTAATGACCAGTAATCAAGTGGTTTCTACCATGTTTGACTTCAGCACATGCATTCGCATGGTTAGATTTGTACTATAGAGTGGTGGAGATGAAGACCCTAAATCGTTTCTCACAGATTCAGGTTGCGTTGGAGTATATTCAGTTTGTACTGTTGCATAGATCCACATTGTATGTCTCATGGCTATGTTCAAATTTGATTCTTTAACACATAGATCCACAGTGTATTTTTGGTGGCTATGTTCAGATTTGAGTCATATTGGCATGGATCCACAACGTATTTTTGGTGGCCATGACCTATCTTACTTGACATGGATCTTCACATGTCAGCATTTATGCTTTGATTTATTTGTATTCTGAGTATGGGAATGCCTACCTTAGTGATGATATATTATTGTACTGTATTTCTTTGTTTGTTGATAGGTTTCCGACCGATTGTTCCTTGTTCCCTACACACACTCAACAAAGTATTTCAATTATCACTCTGTTCTAACTTCATACTTTGGGGGGATCTCTGTTACACATTATTTTTGTCACCCTTATGACCGTTAATGATGTAAACCTATCTGTTGCCTTCACAGGGGTCAGTGGCCTGGATTCGTAGAGAAAGAAGGGAGAAGAAATTTTCCTGAGAGAAGAAGTTGTGTTTTCCTCTGTAAAAACCCTATTTTGGAGGATTTCCGCAGGATTCTCTATATACAAGGTGCGGAAATGCCTAGTTTCCGTAGGCTACATTATAGCTATGGTGCGATGACCTTCATACATGGGAAAAATGAGCGTCTTCTCGATGCTTATAGAAGGATAAGCTTCTATGGTGAGGTGGCTTCCGAACGGTTTGGATCTTACTGACTTTCATGATTTAGTGGGATCATCCTAACCTCCTCACCTTATCCACTTCATCTTATAAAAGGAGAGGATCTCTCATGGAGAAAGTTAGCTTGATTGGGTTGGAAATTTCTTGAGCTTGTTAGCTTGGCTAGATTGGCTTTGAGCTTTGATTTGTCAAGATAGATGTCAGATCTATAGTCTCTGAATCCTTGGAGAAAGAAGTGTGTGGGAATCAAGGAGCTAATGGAAGGAACCTGACAACATCAAGGCATCTGGTTGTATCTTTATTCCACATTCTTTAATACAGTGACATGTTTATTTCCCATAGAATTATCTTTATTTTATTGCATAATTCTTTGATCATAGGTTGTCATTGAAAATACTATTGTTGCGTTCACTTTGGTTAGTTTGTGTTTCATTGTAGGTTCAATATCACAAGAGCACCGGAGCGAAGCAGGGACAACAAAGATATAAGGAAGCGATATTTAAGGGTATGTTATCCATTCCTTCCTTGGTAGTAAATTCAATGATTCTAACTTAGGGAAAGCATCATGTCCTGTCTTGTTTTGNGTTTATTTCCCATAGAATTATCTTTATTTTATTGCATAATTCTTTGATCATAGGTTGTCATTGAAAATACTATTGTTGTGTTCACTTTGGTTAGTTTGTGTTTCATTGTAGGATCAATATCACAAGAGCACCGGAGCGAAGCAGGGACAACAAAGATATAAGGAAGCGATATTTAAGGGTATGTTATCCATTCCTTCCTTGGTAGTAAATTCAATGATTCTAACTTAGGGAAAGCATCATGTCCTGTCTTGTTTTGGTCTAGATCCAAGTGGATCTAGAGAGATTAGTTTATGTCCGCATTTATCGATTTATCCCATAACAAATGGAAGGGATGATGGATGGCATGGAAAAAAATATGGAGGGTATGGAAAACAAGATGGAGGAAAATAAGAATGACATAAAAAAAGAAATACAGTATTCCATGAAGGAAATGAAAAATATATCTTCCATGAAATTTCAAGCTCTAGATGAGAGATTCCCTAAAGGAGATATCGAAATGGAAGGGACTCATGAAAACAAAGGTAGTACTCATGTTGAACAAACTGCCAATAATAAGCCATTTTCAACTAGTGAATCTAACTCTAATAGTGGAGTTAATTATGGTGGAGGTCATAAATTCAACTTTCCCAAAATTGAGTTAAAGAAGTTTGATGGTACAAAGGTATTTAATTGGGTGAACCAAATAGAGCAATATTTTGAAATAGATAATATTATGGATGATAAGAAAAGGTTTCACATAGAAACCTTGAACTTTGATATAAAACCATATCAATGGTATCAATGGATAGTGAAAAGGAAACCCCCTTTATATCACTACACTTGGGGTTTATTTATAAGAGACTTAGAAGCACAATATTGGAAATTTTGGGAACAAGACTACTTCAATCAATTCACAAGAATCAAGCACTTAGGTGATATTGAAGATTATAATTCAGAATTCCAGGTATTGGCCACAAGGGTGGATAGCATATGTGATGAACACTTGTTGGAAGCTTACATGGGTGGATTAAAAGAAGACATTAAACATGTGATTTTATTAAGACAACCTACAAGTATTGTGGAAGCTATGAAAAATGCTCGTCATATTCATGCCAAAAACAAGGCTACACACAAGTGTAGCGTTGGAAGCAGAGATTGTTTTGGGGGTCATAAGACAACCATACCTCAATCAAAAATGTTGGCTCCTCAACAAATGGATGAAAGAAGAGAAAATGGACTATATTTTAATTGTGATAGCAAGTACAGTAAAGGGAATAAATGCGGTGAGAAGAAATTGTTCTACATAGACTGTGAAGAGGAAGACGATAATGTACCTAAACCAACAAGTTTGACACCTCAAAAAATGGATGAAAGAAGTGAACAAGGACTATGTTTCAATTGTGACAACAAGTACAGTAAAGGGCATAAATGCGTTGAGAAGAAATTATTCTACATATACCCAAATCTAGAAGAGACTACTAAAAATATATATTGTCATGCATTGGTCGACATCATTACTCCACAAACCCTCAAGATACAAGGATACATCAAAAAGAAAAATGTAAAAATATTGATTGTTTCAGGTAGCACCCATAATTTCATCAATTACAAATTAGCAAAAGATCTCAATTGCTTTGCATATCCTGCACCAGGGTTTCAAGTAATGGTTGCAAATGGAGGTACCATAAATTGTTCAAGGAAATTCCATAGTAATAAGCTCAACATGGGGGAGTATTTTATGGATAGCCCCATGATTTCCATACAAATGGGGGGTGTTGATGTTGTATTAGGGGTCCAATGGTTGCAATCAATGGGAATAATGGCCTTTGATTTTCAAAATCTGTTTATGATATTTTCCTCAAATTGAAAGGAAATTTATCTTAGAGGTATCCAAGGGAAACCCTCTAAAGTGATAAGCTCTAATAGCATAGAAAAATTACTCAAAAAGGGACACCAGGGTGTAATTGCATAATTTTTCTCACTTGATGTTCAAACATCTATAGCCCCAGCTCCATCAAATCTCAAAATAATTATCAAGAGTCATTCCAAGGTATTTGGTGAAATTCCTAAGGGTCTTCCACCTACTCGAGATCATGACCATGTTATTCATTTGCAGCCAGGAAGTGTACCTCCTAACATTAGGCCTTACAGATATCCATATGAACAGAAGAGTGATATTGAGCGCATGATCTAGGAAATGCTAGAGGTTGGAATCATTCAACATAGCCAAAGTTCTTTCTCTTCACCAGTGGTTCTGGTTACAAACAAAGATGTTCCAGGGCATATGTCAACTCAACAAAAATACCATCAAAGATAAGTTTCATATCCCCATAATTGATGAATTATTAGATGAATTACATGGAGAAAAATTATTTACTAAGTTGGATCATCGTTTGAGATATCATCAAATCAGAATGAGGTAGGAAGACATTCCTAAAACAAATTTTAGAACACATGAAGGTCATTATGAATTTTTGGTTATGCCATTTGGACTAACTAATGCACCTTCAACATTTCAAAGCTTGATGAATTATATTTTCAATCCCTTGGTTATGCCATTTGGACTGACTAGTGACATGTTTCCCGAGGCAGGTTGCACATTTCCCGAGGAAACAAAAAAAAATCAGGGGTGCTGCCCCCTGCGTGCAAAGAATATAACACATACCCAACAAGGAATTTGTGTGACGACTAGGCTACAAATGTATAATTTCCCCTCGTGGTGGATTTTCCCTAGGTGAGACGAACAGTCGACTCATAATTGTTATGGATAAGGGGAATCTGACTATTTAATTAAAACAAAGAGTTATGATGGTCCCTTTGGATGTTGATGCAATGTGATTTCTACTGAGTTCTCTAAATGTCAAAGTGAATAAATTCAACCAAGCATGGGTAAACAATGAGAGTAATTATGACTCTTTTAAGGTAGCCAAATGTCTCTTCATCTAATTAGTGACGCACATGAATGGATTAACGAGATTCCCATTGTCCATATCTACTATCTAGAGAAACCATAGCCAAGGGAACTGGCTTGGAAGAATCAATGGGGAAAGAAGACTCTGTTGAGATTGACTCTATTATGAATTTGTGAAATGACTTGAGAAGTTTAGAATAAGTGGGAGTCATTTTCGGCACAAGTGAATTACCACTACTTTTGATGTTATTTTACTTATTTTGTGGGGCGGAGACGGGGCATCACCCCTATTTTTGGCCTTAAGACACATTTTGGTGGGTTGATCTAGGTGGAAGACATTGTCACCAAGGGAGTTTGGTTGGGGTGTCACATACTGTACAACGATGACTTCTTCCACTAGTGGGAGAGTTAAGTCATTTCTATCGATGATTATCCCTATGGGGGAATCAATTTTAGTTGATATGTATAAATTCTCGTTCCTCCTAGTGCATCTCTAGGAGAGATAGGTAAAAAATTAAATTTTTCAAGGTTATTTAATTTTTATCGATTTTATTTATTTCAAGAGGAAAAACCAAATATTTCTGGCATGTATAACAAAATATAACAAAAAGTAATGAGTGTTCAAACATTGGACTGAGGATGCTTTAGGGATACCCACACCACCATCATAGAGGATGTGGTATAGAGTAGTCAGGTGGTGACACTGAGAGGGTGGAGAGGACAATACAAAACATTTAGAGAAATATGGATCGTCTCTCATAGCAGATCCCTATGATTCAAATAGAGGACCCACCATAGCATATGCAACAGTAGGTAGTCGATGTATCATGGGCCTGGGTGCATCTCTTTTGGAGCCTGTAAAATTCCATGGTGTGTTATAGGGACACACATGCGAGGGTGGGGCCCTCACCATAGATTTTATATCATATTAGGATAGTAGTCCACCCCTAGTTGTAGCATCAACTTGTGCCACCTAGTCATAGATGGTGTCCTCTTCACATGAGGATTCACACGTACTTTTAGACTAATTGCAGGTACCCTCTCAAAAGAGAAGGTGCATAGTACACTACCATGTCCAAAATTCTTCATATTTCCTTGCTTACACTCAATAAGTTGTGTCTTCATACACTGGAAGAATGTCAAGCTTCAATCATATATTTTAGGTTGTATAAATATGTCTGCATAGAACATTTTTGGCCTTGAATCCCGATTTACTACCGTGAATATGGAAATCCTTGTGATGGTCAAGAGGATAATTTTGAGACTCAAGATTTGAATGTTTCATATTGGGAATTGGATCCCAACCTGTGGTGTCCTGGGGGTGTAGTATAAGGCAATTTACTCTATTATAGTGAAATTTGTAGGTTGTTAAACTCCCTACCCAACCACAAATCAAGTGCTACAACTTGGGAATCCTACACCCAATGTCACCTCCATGTAGGTCACACACTTGAAGGGTGACTAGGTCACTCTAGGGAGGTGATCATGGTGACCCTAGGGGGATTGAGATGGAGATGGAGGAAGTGAAGTACCTATAGGTCAAGTCTAAGTGGGATTAAATGTGGGAAGATATTCCTTTTAATTCAAGTAATTGTTTCCCCACAGGTATAGTACTTCTTCGGATTATTGTACCTACTCGAGACACAAGAAAAGACACTTTGCAATGATGTATGTTAGTTGGATCAACAAGTTAATATTTTTGTCCCTAATTTGCAGAAATAGATAAAAATATATATCATCAATAATATGGTACTATGATATGCTCAATAAATTCTAGAGACTAAGTAGAAAGTACAAGAGAAAGACTAGTAAATGACTAGCTAAACTCAAGATGAAAAACCAGTATTCTAGCATTAAAAGTTAAGGATGTTGTAAACACTTGTCTGCAGAAAATTATATCATCCTTATGGATGTAACATTCAATGTATTACATAAATAAAATCATCCAATTAAATCCCCTCAAACTTTTCCAAAAAGTGTGTTGGACAAGGAGAGTAAGTATGCAAACTTTGAGAAAAATCCAATGGTTGATAAGAGAGTTATCCAAGCAAATGAGTTAGGGTTTCTACAGCCCTAATGGATGAAGATGAAATTTTTTAACAACATCAAGAAGTATCTCCTTAATGGGGAATCCCTAGTGACTTTGAGGTGCCCAAGGAACAAGGAGTACAATCCACTTTTCAAGAAGTAAAAATGACTGAAAATCACGTTTCCCAATGCAATATTTTATTTCTCCAATGCAATAATAAATTACTAGTGATTTTACTATTGGGTTAATGGGGTCATGAGAATAAACAACTAGATAAGTTACCTCTTTGGGGGTGTAATCCCTTTTACTTCCCAAGGCAAGTTTCTCTAGCTAGGGTTTAAGCTAAGAGGGTGTATGCCTTTATACTTCTCTTAGCAAACCCTAGTGTAATCAATGAGATGAAGAATAAAGTGATGAAGACTATGGTGGGGGTGTATTCCCTTATACTTCCCACCTAGTTCCTATCACAATAACCTTGACTTGAAACAAATGATAGAAAGAGAGAAAAAAACCATCCATTTCAAGAGAAATTCCAAGATAATCCACCAAAAGAGCTAGAAAAACATCATCCAAGGCTAGCACCTCACTCCTCCATCAACCATTCATCAATATATCCATAAACAAGTGTACAAGAGAAAAAAATATCCAAGTATAGCGAAAATTTCAAACCAAGTCCTCTCAGAATGAAGGAGAGTTATGTTGAAATGAGATCTTATGATCTCTTATTTATACAAATGTCACCAAGGTGACTTATCAATAAATTAAGGGGTAAAAAACAATATTAGGGGTCAACATCCCTAATATTTTCCCCTTTACAAATTAATTAATTTAAAATTCATTTTTGCACATAAGAAAACCCTAATTTTTTAATGCCATCACCCCTTTAGGGGAAATTTTTGCATTATGAGCAAGTTGTTAGTGTATGAGGAGGGTTTCTAGGCTTACCAAAGCCACATGTCAAGTATATAATTTAATTCCTTCATGGTCAAATCCCAATTCACCTCAAAACATCCAAGTTTCAATGCATCAACCACACCACCAGAACCTAACCCTCCTAGGTGATGTCATGCCTCTAGAAGAGAAGTTTTTCCTCTCCTAGGAAAAGCATTTGGCATGTGGGGGATATGTTATGTTTTCCAAGTCATATTTTATACCTTCCAAGTTTGATCTCTCTCATCCAGCATGTGGGCCTCTGAAATCCAATCTGTGGGCTTGTAGCCCCATGGAATCCCAAGCTAGGCTTGTTCTCCCAAAACTATCCACCAACTCGGTCCTGCAAAGACAAATGAACATTCCCTCCAAGGATCTCAAGTCATAACATCATGATAAGTGAATCTAATAAATAAATAAGCCATCTAATAATGTTCATCAAAGATCATTATATCAAACAATTAACTGCTCCAAGACACTATGTGACTTGTCAAGCTTGAATATAGGAGGGTTGATGATGTGTCCTATTGGGTAGATATTTCCCTAGGTCAATACAAGCTTCCAAGAGATCCCTCTATAATCCATCTAAAGTGGATGAACTGATTAGGTTCAAGGCTCAATGGGCATAGGTCTCATGACATACAAGGGGTCGTAGTGTCTCATTCATGAGTGCCTTTATAGAGGGTGTGTGGTACCTTCGTCCGTAATGCACTTTTTCCAAGCCCATCAATTTCCTTTTATCTTTATTTCTTTGTATTTTCTTTCAATATAGAATAAGGATAGATTGAAGGTCATTGCCCTAGCATGGTGACTAGATGATGACAATGTCACCCAAAAACACCTAGTGGAATGAGAAGGATGGTTGGTGATGAGACCCCTTGTATCTCGGCCATGCAACTGAGATTCATTACCCTGGTTTGGTGACCAGAAGATGGAAATTTCATATCACTAGATATTCATGGACATGATAGGTCGGCTCGTGATGAGACCTCTAATCCTTCAACTAACCTTTTAAGAATTATTTATTATATTGTGCCCCCTCTTTACTCAAAGATAAGCATTTTATTACTTTCTTGGGTGATCTCTAGGTGAAGCATCTAGAAGGTTTATATAATGATTTTATCTTTTACCCAACATCAACCCCTTTGGGCCTTCATCCCCTTCTTCTCATAGAATGAGGGACAACCCCTTATTGGGTAAATACACCATAAAATCCCAAGAGATAAGGAAATGGGGGGGAATAATGATGGAAAGTGGTAAGTATGGTCGGTAACGGTGTGATGGCTCATCAAGGGAATTACTATTAGAAAACCCATTCCTAAGGAACACCACTTACTAGGGAACAATGTCAACCACCAATGTGAAGCAGGGAAACAAACATAATGTCCAAGCATATATCATGAAATCTAGAGCAATCTAAGATACGACATAATCAAATGGATAAAATATTGAAATGATGCTCACCATAATACTAACTTGTACCTCATGGAGCAAGACCCACTACCTTCCATGAGCCAACTGATGTGGTGGAGTCCATGTGAAAAACTATGACCATCTGTGGTGGTGAGTGGGTTTTCCATTTGTGCAAAGGGTATTGATGGCCATGTAGTCTCCCAACACTCCATATCTGCAACCTGGGGGCCTCGAGACATAATATCCTTAGTTATCCACAAAATGGGGATAACATACTCTTCTATAGTCACTCCTTCTCTGCCTCATGTACAAAGGTTTGTGACATCTCCCCACAACAATATTCCAGTAATGAAGTAAATATCCTCAACCTCTATCTTTAGAGATTGGCCATCTATCATAAAAGAATTGGCATCTGGTTCCCAGTAGCTAATCAATAGCTTCAAAAACCTATTTTGGGCTTCCATGTTTCTCATTTGGAATAACTTGTTTAGTCCACATTGACAAAGGGATTCTATGGCATTGTCATCTTCAAGTACCTGGCTATTAATTTATTCATGCTCTCTTTCCCTCCATTCAATCACCATCTTGAATTCAACAAGAGAAAAGGAGGGTTTAATCTCTCATTTTTCCAAGTTTGCACAGATATATGCGCTTTCCCTTGGCGACAATCAAATATTAATGTTTCTTTCATTAAGGAAAGAAATGTATAGGGGTGGTTATATGTGCTTTGCGCCATTGGCAGGCGCATACAAGCCCACTTCTCCTTAAAAATAAAAATAGTAACTGAAAATTTGCAGAAATAAGAAAACTTATGGATGAAAATGAAGAGGATGGATTTCTTGTTAACTTGGTTCAAACCATGCGTGAATCAAATTATTGTATCCTTCACAATCATCACCCAAATATCAAAGGTTTTTTTGCTCAATTTACACTATATTGATAAAAACTCAAATGAAATGTTAATTTGGGTCAAATTTCACTATCATAATGAATATTTAATCACATTTTATATAGTTTTTTACTATTTTTCAATTTTAAGCACCTAATGAACCAAGTTTTTGAATGAGATGACCATTTGAGTTTAGATTTTGCAGAGAATATGATTAAAAGGGGTGTTTTTTATATCTACTGGTTCATTTTCTTGACTCTTTTCAGGTAATGTTTTTGTCATTGGAACATATGATAGGTTCATTCCACCTTGCATTATGCATAATCAATGACCAGTTAACATTTTCCTTAGGGTCAACCCCACTTTCTATTGAAACAATCCTTTCCAACTGATATTACGTTTCATTTGGCTCATGGTAGAGCCTACCATCATGGGCATCCTAGATAGCACCTTGATTTTCCTTTTGGTTCCCATGCTGAAGTTTTTTCTTAGGATCGAGAGTCATATTAGTACCGCTATGAAATTCTTTGAAGCCTCCTATTCTTCTCAATCTTATTTCTATCTATTTACTCGCGGGGCTCCCATACTTTTGTGTTTAAATTGTAACTGCATTGCATACTTATTGCTCATGCTTTTGAGCCTAATGTCGACTTCAATTTGTTGTTCCTTAACCACTTGCTTATGCATTCTCATTAGTTGATAGCCTTGCAATATTTTCCTTTTCAATTTGACACATGTACCCTAGGAGGAAACATTCCCCCAAATGTACATATCCTACACATGTTTCCTTGCATTGAGTATAGGTATGTTCCTTGCACTTGGAACTAGTTTTCTTGTTTGTGACACTCATTTACTCCATGTATTTTAGCATTATTTTATTATTTTTCATGCTTTCCAATATGCAAAAGAAAAAAAAGAGTGTGGTAATGATTCCTCTTTTCTGTTATTGGTAGAAATCGAGTCACCTCTGAACAAAGAAAAAAGTTTTGATTTTGGTCTCAACGAATTTGGGTTTAGTATGGATTTAGGAAATTGAACTAGTTACAAAGAGTTCTTACTCTCCAACTGGTTATTCTTCCGGTCACAATGGATAGTTTTTTTTTTACCTCTTGCATAAAATACTTATGTAAATGTTCATTTTCAGTCCATGCTAGCTAAGTCACTTCATTGTGTCGTGTTTTTTTTCATAGGAAGTCTATCATGTGTCGACCATTCCACATAATTCTTGACTTTGCAAGTCAAAATTCCCATATATCAAGTGTTTCTGAGAATCAAAATCATATTTTTCCTATACTTGTGTTGGTATGGAAGGTCCCCATTGACTTCCTCCTGGTGGATCAACTCTTATCAACTATGACACATTGATCTAAGGGTTTGACCTAGAGTCACACGCTGGCCCTATTTACATCATTGATAGGTGACCTTGTTCTCAATAGATGACATTCCATCATTTGTCACTAAATCGTTGGTTTCCCTTCTATTTGATGATAAGAAAATTATTCACACATTGGGATTCATGCAGTACCTTGGATTCCATTTTTCCCCATTTATGGTTTCCTTACCTTTGTTGGCAGTATTCATTATTGGTTTTTATTCAGAGGGTCACTTTCATGTGCTATTTACACCTGGTGTACATAAGAGATGTAGTTCGTGGTGGGTCCTTTCGATTTTTTTTGTCCAAGTTCTTCCAAATATTTGGCCTTCTACTAGTCCTTGTGTTGGATGATGGGGGACATTGTAATTCCCTCCTTCCAGTGGATATCTTTCTATCAAATTCAACACATTTTTCTCTGGGATAGGGATCTAGAGTATTTATTAGTACCTTGGAGCTTGCATTATTAGTGGTAGGTTCTCTCACTATTGACAGTGGGAATACATCAATGTCCCTTGATCGATAGATTCTACCAGGTATTTGACATCAAGTCCTTCATTCACACTTGATAGATTGTACTAGGTACCTTGGTGCACATTGTCATTGTCGATGGGTTGTATCACATTTGTTAATGGTATAAATCAATGTTCGGTAATCAAACGGTGTCTTATTGTGTTTTAATTCAACACATCTATTCACACAGTGTAGACTCATACCACAACAGTTGATTTGAAGACCTTGGGAATGTAGTAGCATTACCTCTTTTATGTTGCTTCCAGAGTTGCATTGGATAGTATCATTACCTTTTCTGCATTGGTATTTGTGAATGATCAGTTATTCAAGTATTTCCTCCAGATATCCTTCATTGATTCTAAGAAATAGATCCACCATGTATTGAATATTTCATGTCTAAGATATCCTTTTGGCATGGATCCACTTTGTCTATTTTTCATGGTCATGATCATTGCTTATATACATATATATACATTCTTCATGGATCCACAGTGTACTTGATTGGTGTCCATGCTTTCTATTACACATGAGCATGGGTATGTCCGCCTCAAGAATAGAGTATTATGACATGTTTTTGTAATTGGTTGTTGTTCTTAGATTGGATTCTGGCGACCTTCACCCTGTCTTACTCCTTCATTTTGAGGATTTAAAATGTATTTCGGCCATCAATTTCTCTTATGACCTCACACATTAGGGGGCATATATTATAGTGTCAATTCTCACCATTGAAGCATTGATGACGTTTTTTGCCTTGTCCCTATCCTACTTGCAGACACCTTTTCCCCATACCTCCTTTGGATCATCTAAAAAAACTTTTTTGGAACTTGTACATGCCCTAGAAATTATGTAGCACGTGCATATGCAGATTACTCAAAGGAAATTCATGTACATGTCATTAAATGCTCAATATATATATATATATATATATCTGTAATTTCAAGTTGAGTTATGAGTTTGGTTAGTTGCATAACTCCTTTTACCTGTATTAAACCATATATAACTGACTGTAGATAACTTAAATAGAGAATGAATCTAAGGAGAAATGTAATTAATTAACTCATAAGAACATAAACTAATATTGGTTGAACCCCACCATGTTTGAAATCCCTTGAATCTCCCTTTATATCATGGTCCTCAAACCTTTAAACCTGCATTCTAGCCATTTCTATACACTACCTTATCCCACTAAGAAACTTTCCTAATTTTTCTTTGAGTCCACTAGTGTATTAGAGTCAGAGGTCTACCATATTTGCAGTATCTTAGGTGTAGGGACCCACAGTCCTTTCGATGGAGCAGTGCCACGACAGAGCACGTAACAAATTCACCTTAAACTATTGATTTTAATATAAATATTCTCATTCCTTCGATATATGGTGTTGTTGATATGTAATTCATATTTTTTGAGTGCCTATTTTTTTAGAAAAGTAATTGCAGTAAATCTTTTCATATTTGATCAAGATGACTAGTTAGTTATCAGTATAACTATTTTTTCTTGTAGTCATGTGTGCACATGTTTTTTTGGCTTTAGAAGAATCATTCAAGGAGGAATGAAAGAAATTCATCCTTTGGATTTACATAGAATGTAGGACTTCAAGTAAGTTCTTCTTGTTTTCCTCCCTGAAATTTAGTTATTTTGATTAGATCAGTTATAGACTACTTGTTGTTATATTTCATTGGAATTTGTTAATATTTACACTGTCATTTATCTATTTTGGATTTCCCACAACCATAAGGGATTTTCCCCCGCAAACAAAAGTTGGTATTGGAGGTAGAAATAAAATGAAGTGGAAAAAGAACCTATAAAATTCCAAGACTCCTTCATTACCATGAGGGGAAAATTAGATAAAAACTAAATTGCATCTCTTGAAATTGGGGGAGAAATTCACTCAATTAGATAATTGGAAAGATGATAGGTTCATTGAAATGACTATTGAATTGTAACTATATTTGGTGGAAAAGAAATATCCATTAAGGAATCTACAAGAAACTATCCAAGAGACATAAAAACCCTTTCCATTGCCATTATGGAAGATAGCACCATGATGAATTCAATCATGGTAAACTCACCTTCCAAGATTGTTCCTCAAGGGACCTATAGTGATTTCAAAATGTGCACTAGAAGCATAGGTTCCAATTTATTTAGGAAAATGTGATACAAGGAATAAGGGCTAGGAAAGAAAGGTCAATGGATTGTGATCCTTGTTGTTGCTCAATAGAGATCTAGGTTTCAGTGGAAAAGAGAAAGTGAGTGATTGTAGTTCATATCTAGATAGAACCAACAAGATTGTTGGACATAGTGTCAATGATGTATTGTCATTGATGCCAACATTCGATATCATTGATGTGATGATAAGTCAAGATCAAATCTCAGAAGAGATGGCACAATG
This sequence comes from Picea sitchensis, assembly GCA_010110895.2. Classification (NCBI taxonomy): domain Eukaryota; kingdom Viridiplantae; phylum Streptophyta; class Pinopsida; order Pinales; family Pinaceae; genus Picea; species Picea sitchensis. Next base: position 68,357 of record SNQJ01S0024244.1, read on the forward strand.
AATTTCAGAAGAATCGTTGGAGGACTAGTCAACAGTATATAATGACTAAAGTCAAACAGTTGGATGATATGAAGAGATTAAAGCTCAGGAGAGTGAACAAATGAAGATCAAAGCTCAAAAGAGATGGTGCATTGAAACTCACTAGGTATGGCGCGATGAAACTCAGATCAAATCAATATCATTGATGCGCAATCGCCAGATCAACGATAGGGATGAATTACAGAGATTGTAATAAATATTAAACATCATGTTATTTCCAATTCTGGAATTAGTTAGGACCGTCAGATATTACAGCTTCAAAGATCGATGATTTTGGTTGACTCACCAACAACGCACAACTTCAAATTGTGGAGTTTGGGTCTCATGTTAAATCACTCGCAAGTTGTGGTTCTGAAATCATCGTCGACCATTAATCTTATTTGAAGATTCCACATCGACCGTTAGATCAAATCAAGTGGAAGGATAGGATAAGTGAGGTAAAAAATCTGAGATCACAATTATGCGAACTTCCGTCAGCTGTCAGATCATTCTAAAGTGGAAGGACAGGATAATCTAGAAGAAGGACCATTGGATTTAAACCAAGGCAAAACTGCATCATAGAAATATCAATTCGTTGATCTAAAAACATGATCAAAGAAAAACATTAAGTTTGGGTTAAAACTAGCAAGGAGGTTAATGTTCGGGGAATCTCAATTCGGAAGAATTGGCAACTTGAAAAGTTGAAATAACTGAAGTCCTAAAATCTGAAATGAATAAGGACCATCAGATCTGGAGGAGATACGATGACCATTGGATCAGGGTTGTTGGTCATCAGATCACCTCAACAAGGACAACGTTGACAGACCATGTCATCAAGAAACTGTAACAGACCACGTCAATAGTCCACATCAGCAAGGACATGTGGCACAGTAAGAGAATGACAAGTGTCAAGTTGAAATCAGTATTTCAAGTACGTGAAAATCATGAATCTGAGTAACATGTGGCAGCTACTCGGCTCATGACACGTCATCAAGTGACGTAAGCAAGTTACGTCACTCTGAGAGTTTTACTTCGGGAGTTTTACCACTAACAAATGACAAAATCTTTGAAGTCCCGAAGGACGAAATCCTGAAGTAGATATGGTTCGTCTGATCTAAAGAAAAACTTTGGGAATATTCTCATCCGTCGATATACTACAATGGAAGGCTAGTGTAAGCGGAAATGTTAATCGACAACAAGTGGTCTCCACCATATTATGACTTACCACAGCAGGTTATCACTCCGGAGGAAAATGGAGAGGCGTCTATTCGAAACCTTCAAAGTCCCGAATGTTGAAATCCTGAAGTTGACATGGGTCATCCAATCTGTAGAATACTTTGAATGCATTCTCAATCATTGATCAAAACACAGTGGAAGTATAGCGTAAGTATAATATATGAAGTCACGGAGTAAATGGTGTCCATCCATCATGATGCTCTATTAAGTCCTAGGCATCAGATTAAACAATGAAAGGATGAGTGTAAGGATCAAATCTGACCATTGATTTGTTTCTATGAAATAAACCATTCAATTTGATTCGAAGGTTTGAAAAGTTGAAAACCCGAAGTTCTGAAGGGATAAGTTTCATCTGTCATTCATCTCCTCAGAATATTGAAATCATGACTGTTGAAATCGATAAGCGCTCAAGCGCTCGTTTGGCCTAGTGTCTGGTCACCACCGTTGGTTATATGATATAAGAGATTTGAATGAAAATATAATACGTCGTTGTAATTGGTAAGCCCATGGTTCTGTAAGGCTTGGTCACATGTAATGGTTTGAAGGAAGCGCCTCCACAAAATTTGGTTTCTCTGAAAATAAAAGAGATTCGGGATCAAGTTTAAAGGATGAAATTGATCCATATGTGATCAATTTATGAAAAGCCTTCACAGTAAAAATAATAATCAATGATTATGGTTAAGTTAAACAAAGAGGTGTGATGGTTCAAAACCAAGGGACACAGTGTATCACTCTCACACCGGTTTGAAGAATATATAAACGAGGAAGAGTTTTGTGAAGAAAGGTGTCTCTGCAGTCCGAATCAGAGAACATATTAAATCAGATAAGTAGAGAGAGATGCAATAAATACTTGATACAAAAGTTTTTCTAGATTCAAAAAATAAGGGTGGTTTGGTGGTGCAAGAATAGGTTGGTGCTTGCAGAGGGATTTGGTGCTTCCTTGTCATTTGTAGCTGACTAAACAAGGGGTTGTAGCCTCCTACCAGTTGGTGCTGGTGAACAGGAAGAATATCTTCCTTCTATGTAGCATGTAAAACAAATTTTGCAGTTAATTGAAAAGCGTTTGTGGTTTTCCCAATTGGGTTCCATGATAAAATATTGTGTCAAAATTTTGTTTGCATAAATAAAAGAAAATTGATAAAATTACTGTGTCACTGATTCGCGCTTTATCGATGACAATATCTTATCCTTCAATTGGTATCATGGTGGGTCTCTTCACTAAAGGTTCCTCAGTGACAATATCTTATCCTTCAATTGGTATCATAGTGGGTCTCTTCACAAAAGGTTTAAATCACTTGAAGAGGAATATACATCAGAATGGATCAACAGTTGAAGATGTCATAAAAAATCCCCCTATTTAATGGTGAAGACTATGTCTTATGTAGTGTTAGAATGAAAAGCTATCTAATGTCCATTGGACTGGAAGTATGGAAATTAGTTGAAAAGGGATATGATGTTCCAAAAGCCACATCCATAGAAGTAGAAGACAGAAAAAAAAATTGGGAACATGCAAAAGCCTTAAACACACTACAAGCTAGACTGAGTAAGAAAATCCTTGCTAAAGTACTAAACTGTAACAATTCAAAACAACTCTGGGATAAATTGGAAACTATATATGCAGGAGATACCAAGGTTAAGAGGGCCAAACTCCAGACTCTCAAAGTAGAATATGAAGGCCTAAAAATGAAAGATGAGGAAAATATCTCTGAGTACTTCAAAAGAGTTGATAATATTTTTAATTCAATCAAAGGATTAGGAGTAGAAGTATCAGACAATGAGCTAGTTGAAAAAATTCTAAGAACACTACCTATTCTATACAATCCTAAAGTATCTGCTCTTGAAGATCGAGAAAATCTAGATAAACTCACCATGGATGAATTGTATGGAATCCTCATAGACTATGAGTTAGGATTAGGTCATAAGAATCACTCACAAGAAGAGGCAACCTTCGAGGTACTCAAGAAAACAAAGAAACATAAGCAGAAACTTCAATCCATCCATGATGAAGAATTTGATGTGGAAGAAGAAAATTTCATTAAAAAACTTCAGAAAGGATCAGGGAAGTACAAAGGCAAGCTTCCTTTCAAATGTTTTAACTCTGGAAAGGTTGGCCATTTTGTAGCCAAGTGTCCCTATCCCAAGGATGACCCTGAGGATGAAGAAAACAAAATCAAACAGTATAAGAAAAAGGAAAAACCCAACTACAAGAAAAAGTTTTACAAAAGGAAAAAGAACTTTTACTCAAAAGAAGAAAACAACAGTTCATCAGAGTCTAGTGACAGTGATGATGATGAAGTCCTTTTTATAGGTATTGAAGATTCTAATGATATAGAAGACACTAAACATGAGAAAGAGTCAGAAGATGAAGCATAAGTTAATATGGAAGAAGAACTTCTCATTGCCTTGGATGAATTAAGAAAATACAAAACCAGATATAGATAGCTCAAAAGTTTTGTATTTGAAAAAAAATAAAAACATGAACATAAAGAAGAGAAGATGGAAAAAATCATGAGCAACCTAAAAAAACAAATCCTAGAAGCAAATAGGATCAAAGAAAGTCTAGAAAAGTCTCTTAAAGAAAAACAAATAACCTGTGAAAGAATGGAGGCACAAATAGTTTACCTAAGAAAAGAACTGGATACAAAACTCATTCAAACAAGATATGAGAATAGCTCTAAAATATTGGATAAGATTATTACCACACAAAGGGATTCAGGTGATAAAAATGGAATAGGTTATTCTCAAGAAAAAATCCAATTCAACTCAAAACCTTATGCAGATGCTCTCCTCAGTACATTCAAGAAGAAAAACGAAGAGAAGACAAATAATCACCAGAACTCCAGAATACTACTTCCACCCATCAAGAAGGAAAACAAGACAATACCAAAGAAGGTTTATCAAATCAGTTATCCTCGCATTTTCTTTGGTTATTGCTTTGCATGATCTAATTTCTGACACAAAGCTATGAATTGTAGAGCATATAGAAGAAAATATCTAAAGGTTAAGAACTATAACCTTAAAGATAAACAAGCAGTAAATCGAGTTAAAAACAGAAACTATAACTCCTTTTCACCTCTCCAATAAGGGGACCTAGAATGTTTTAGATGTCATAACTATGGACATAAGGCCATTAATTGCAGATTAAAGGAAGTTTCAAAACAACCAAAGTTCATTAGAGAGCAAAAGAAACTTTGGAGAGAAAAAACATCAAAAAAGGAATGTCTTATTGCCTTAAAAGCCCAAGATAAAGAAGACCTTTGGTATGTTGATAGTGGATGCTCAAAACATATGACAGGTAACAAGGACAATTTTTTAGACTTAAATAAACAAAAGGATAAAGTTACATTTGGTGACAATGCTTCAGGTAACATACTTGGGAAAGGCACTGTGAGTTTGGGAAAGGACAAAGCCAAAAATATGTTGCTTATTGAAAAAATTAAACCTAGTCTATTAAGTGTCAGCCAAACCTCTAATTAGGGGCACTTCTGCATCTTTGATTCCCAGAAATGTGATATTAGGAGAGAAGACACAAGAAAATTAGTTGGTATTGCTCCTAGAACTCCCGAAAATGTATATATACTAGATGCAAAATTGAATGAGGAATGTCATATAAATCTAGTAGATGAAAGTTGTCTATGGCATAGAAGGTTGGGGCACATTAACTTTGACAATCTAGTAAAATTCAGCAATCTTGGTCCAGTAAGAAACTTTCCAAAAATCATAAAGCCCTCAAATACTATGTGTAGACACTGTCAATTAGGGAAGCAAACTAGAATAAGGTTTATAGAAAAAGAATACACAACCTCAAAACCTTTAGAGCTTGTTCACACTGACCTATGTGGACCTAAAAGGACCAAGAGTTTGCAAGGAGAGTCTTACTTTGTGTTGTTCATTGACGATTTTACTAGAATGGGTTGGATATGTTTTCTCAAAGAAAAATCAGAAGCACTTAACAAATTCAAAGCCTTTAAAACCCTTGTTGAAAATGAAAAGGAGACAAAAATCAAATGTCTTAGATCAGACAATGGTGATGAGTTCACCTCAAAAGAGTTTGACCTCTTCTTTGAAACCCATGGAATAAAAAGAAAATTCTCTGCTACAAGAACACCTCAGCAAAACATGATTGTTGAGAGAAAGAATAGAATAGTTCAAGAGGTTGCAAGGACTATGCTCAATGAAGCAAAATTGTCTGATGGATATTGGAGGGAAGTTGTAAGCACAACAATATACATATTGAATAGAGGTTAGCTCAGGGTTAATAGTGATACGACTCCTTATGAACTATGGTTTGGAAGAGCTCCATCGGTAAAATACTTCAAGGTCTTTGGAAGTAAATGCTACATCAAAAGACTTGATGAGAATCTTGGAAAATTGTATGCCAGATATGATGAAGGTATTTTTCTTGGATATGATTCTAACAAGAAAGCATATAAATGCTACAATATTAGATCTCATAAGATTGTTGAGAGTGCATATGTCAAGGTGGATGACCTAAAAATGTTAAGGATAAAAAATCAAGAGACTATACTTGAAAGTGAAGATGAAGATGATGATGAGACAATTGGCACACAAGTAGAAGAAGTAGAAGAGAATAAAGAAAGGGAATATGATTATATGCATACGAGTGAAGATGAAGAATATATTCAAGAAGAGATAAGAGAGGAATTCCCAAGAAGAGACACAAAGACACCCTCAAGAATGGCTCAAAAGAATCATCCTGAAGAACTGTGATTATTGGAGATATCAATGATGGAGTGCACACAAGAAGAAAACTATTATATCAAACATAAATAGAATTGTTGTCATATATTGAGCCCAACTCAATCAAAGATTCAAGTAAAGACGATAATTGGGTCAAATCTATGAATGAATAATTGGACCAAATTGAAAAAAATCAAACTTGGGAAGTAGTTCCAAGACCAAAAAACAAAAATGTCATTGGAACTAAATGGGTGTATAAAAATAAAATGAATGAGAATGGGCAAGTAATCAAGAAAAAATCCATATTGGTCTGTAAAGGGTATGTTCGGGTTGAAGGAGTAGACTATGAAGAAACCTTTGCACCTATGGCCAGATTGGAGGCAATTAGGATGTTCCTAGCTTTCTCCAGCTACAGAAAATTTAAATTGTAATGGATGTCAAGTCAACATTTCTCAATGGAAACTTAGAAGAGGAAGTCTATATTGAGCAACCAGAAGGGTTTCAATTAACTAACAAAGGAGACTATGTCTGTAAATTAAAGAAATCACTCTATGGGCTAAAACAAGCACCCAGAACATGGTATGCAAGGGTAGATTCTTACTTACAAAAACAAGGCCTCAGAAGGGGATCAACAGACAACAATCTTTACTATAAAATTGATGGTAATAACATGATTATTATGGAAGTATCTGTTGATGATATTATATTTGGTAGTGATGATGAAAAAATGAGTAAGGACTTTGTTAGGATGATGCAGCAAGAATTTGAAATGTCTTTGCTTGGCGAACTAAATTTCTTTCTTGGATTACAAATAATACAGTCCAAAAGAGGATTATTTATCCATCAGTCTAAGTATGTTAAAGATATGCTTAAGAGATTCTAGTTAGAGGATTGAAAACCTATTAGTACACCTATGAAAGTTGGGTGAAAACTAAGCAAGGAAGATGAGTCCAATGTTGTAGATCCAAAATGCTACAGATCAATGATTGGTATTTTAATCTATGTAACAGCTTCCAGACTTGATTTCAAGCAAGTTTTTGTGTTGGTGTCTAGATTCCAAGCAGCACCAAAGGAGAGCCATGTTCAAGCTATAAAAAGAATCTTTAGGTATTTGAAAGGAACTATAGAACTTGGTTTGTGGTACCCTAGCAAGCATTCATTCACTTTAAAAGCCTATTAAGATGTTGATTGGGCAAGTAGTGTAGATGTCAGGAAAAGTACAAGTGGAGGAGCATTATTTTTGGGAGAATCACTGGTAGCTAGGATAAGCAAGAAACAGTCCTCAATTTCATTGTCTATCCCTGAAGCTAAGTATATTGCAGCAGTAGAATGTTGCACACAAGTGGAATGGATGAAATAAACCTTACGAGACATCAAAATAGTATTTGAAGAACCCACTACTATCCACCGTGATAATACAATCCTGGTAAGTCTCTCCAAGAACCATGTTCATCACTCAAAATCAAAACACATTCCAATAAAATACCACTATCTAAGAGATCAGGCTGAAAATAAGAACATTAAATTGGAATATGTTCCAACACAAGAACAAGTGGCATATATTTTCACAAAACCTTTAAGCAGAGATATATTTGAATATCTTAGGAAAAAAATGGGAGTAATCCTTCTTCCAACCTAAGCCTCTCAAGAAAATATTACATCAGTTGGAACCTATTCAGGGGGAGACACCAATCAACGTCAGAAGGAGTCATTTAGTTATTACAGGAAAGGTGTATGAATGACTCACAGAAGCAGCATCATAGAGGGAGATTGTGTATGAAGCAACATCACAGAGGGAGATTGTGTATGAAGTTTGTGAGTTTCCATCAAGACTCAAGACTCTAATCATAAGTATTTAGACAGACATATCATAGGAGAATAAACCCTTTTCCATTGATGTCAAAGGGGAAGAGTAACTTCAAAGGAGAGAAGCCGCATCACAGAGGGAGATTGTGTATGAAGTTTGTGAGTTTCCATCAATGAAAATTGGGGATATTGTTGGAAGTGTCAATGATGTATTTTCATTGATGTCAAGATTCGTTATCATTGATGTGATGATAATTCAAGATCAAATCTCAGAAGAGATGGCACAATGAATTTCAAAAGAGTTGTTGGAGGACTAGTCAGCAATATATAATGACTGATGTCAAACAATTGGACGATATGCAGATAGTAAAGCTCAGGAGAGTTAACGAATGAATATCAAATATCAGAAGAGATGGCACATTGAAAATCAGTAGCTATAGCGCAATGAAACTCAAATCAAATCAAGACCGTTGATGCACAATCACCAAATCAATGGTAGGGATGAATTGTGGAGATCATAATAAGTATTAAACATCATTCTATTTCCAATCCCACAATTATTCAGGACCGTCAAATATTACAACTTCAAATATTGATGATTGTGGTTGACTCACCAACAACACACAACTTCAAATTGTGGAGTTTGGGTGTCAATTTAAATCACTTGCAAGTTGTGGTTCTGTAATCATTGTCGACAGTTAATCTGCTTTGAAGAGTCCTTTGACCGTTAGATCAAATCAAGTGGAAGGATAGGATAAGAGAGGTAAAATATATGAGATCACAATTATGCGAACTTTCGTTAGTCATCAGATCATTCTAAAGTGGAAGGATAGGATAAGCTAGAAGAAGGATTGTTGGATTTAAACCAAGGTAAAACTGCATCATAGAAACATCAAGTCATTGATATAAAAACATGATCAACTAACAACATTAAGTTCGGGTTAAAAGTAGCGAGGAGGTTACTGTTTGGGAAATATCACTTCGAAAGAATTGGAAACTTGAAAATTTGAAATACCCGAAGTCTCGAAATATGAAATGAATAAGGACCATCATATTTTGAGGATATACGATGACCGTTGGATCAGGGTTGTTGGTCAGCAGATCACCTCAGCAAGGACAACGTCGATAGACCACGTAAGAAAGAAAATGTAACAAACCACGTCAGCAGTCCACGTCATCAAGGACACGTGGCATAGTCCGAGAATGACAAGTGTCAAGTTGAAATCAATATTTCAGGTGTGTGCAAGTCATGAATCTAAGTGACATGTGGCATATACTCGGCTCATGACACATCATCAAATGACATAAGAAAGTTACGTCACTCCGAGAGTTTTAATTCGGGAGTTTTACCACTAGAAAATGACAAAAGCTCCAAAGTCCCAAAGGACGAAATCCCGAAGTAGATATGGTTCATCCGATCTAAAGAAAAAATTCGTGAGTATTCTCATCCGTCAATCTACTAGAGTGGAAGGATAATGTAAGTGGAAATGTTAACCGACAGCAAGCGGTCTCTAGCATATTATGACTTACCACAGCAAGTGATCACTCTGGAGGAAAATGGAGCGGCATCTATTCAAAACCTCTGAAGTCCCGAATGCCGAAATCCCGAAGTGAACATGGGTCGTCCAATCTATAGAATACTTCGGCTACATTCTCAACCATTGATCAAAACATAGTGGAAGGATAACGTAAGTATAATAGACGAAGTCACGAAGTAAATGGTGGCCATCCATCACGATGCTTGATTAATTCCTAGCCATCGGATTAAACAATGAAAGGATGAGAGTACGGATCAAATCTGACCATTGATTTGTTTCCATGAAATAAACCATCCTATCTGATTTGAAGGTTTGAAAAGTTGAAAAACTGAAGTTTTTGAAAGGCGAAGTTTTGTCAGTTGTTCATCTCATCAGAAGATTGAAATCGTGATCGTTGAAATTGATAAGCGCTTGTTTGGCCTAGTGTCTAGTTACCGCCGTTGGTCATATGATATTAGAGATTTAAATGAAAATACAATACGTCGCTGTAATTGGTAAGCCCATGGTTCTGTAACGCTCGGTCACATGTAATGGTTTGAAGGAAGCGCCTCCACAGAATTCGGTTTCTGTGAAAATAACAAAGATTTGGGATCGAGTTTAAAGGATGAAATTGATCCATATGTGATCAATTTACGAAAATCCTTCACAGTAAAAATAATAATCAGTGATTATGGTTAAGTTAAAAAAATAGGTGCGATGGTTCAAAACCAAGGGACACAATGTATCACTCTCACACCATTTTGAAGAATATATAAACGAGGAAGAGTGTTGAGAAGAAAGGTGTCTCTACAATCCGAATCAGAGAAGCAAAGAGAGATGAAATAAAGACTTAATACAAAAAAAATTCCAGATTCAGAAAATAAGGGTGGTTGGGTGGTGCAAGGACATGTTGGTGCCTACAGAGGGATTAGGTGCTTCCTTGTCAGTTGTAGCTGACTAAACTGGGGGTCGTAGCCTCCTACCAGTTGGTGCTGGTGAACAAGGGTGTGGGTGCATCTTGATCATTTGGTGTTGATCAAAAAGGAAGAATATCTTCCTTCTATGTAAAATGTAAAACAAATTTTACAGTTAATAGAAAAGCGTTTATGGTTTTCCCAAT
>SNQJ01S0024244.1:78877-106933 GCA_010110895.2 Picea sitchensis
CTCAGTGACAGGATCTGATCCTTCAAAGATAACCTTTGTCAAGGTTCTAAGAGGAACCAAAAAATAATCCATTCCCATTGATCCAGGAGGATATTGGTGGCCACCCACCTTGTTGAACTGGCTCAAAACATTTTTTGGGCAGCTTACTATTTTTAGCAGTTTTTCGGTTACTGAACTTCTAGGGCCTAAACAATTCTTTTTCATGATCAAGCACCTCATTTAAAACCAAAGACTCTAATTCAGACCCGTAAATTAATATACTCGTCAATTCCTTTCCAACAAGATATCATGTGCCCTAAATGGAGATCGTATGCAAAAATTACGACCCCGAGAAGTTGATGTACTAACTTACCCCAACAGGGCCCACATGACTTTTGGCGCTTCATCTCCTAGGGTTTGGTTTTTGTATGTCTAGGGTTTTGGGATTCATATTTATTGTAAAAATTCCTGCAGATCCTCATTGTACTCATCTTCCTGTGAATGAGTGTAGTCGTCACATCTCTTCTCGGAGATAAGCTGCCACCATTCTAGCACGTTTGTTCTCAGTCTACATTTTACAGTTTTCAACATATTTCTTATTTAATATAAGCTGAGTTTTATTGTGTCTCTGTAATTATTCACTGTTTCTTTGTGTTAATATTTTAAGTATGTGGTTTCATTTCATTTCTCTCATAAATTCATATCAATAGTATTAGAGCGGTCTTCTCCTTGTTGGGTTTTTTTTATGCATGTCCTCAACATGATCAAGGTATAGAGAGTTGGGTCTCGAGATTGTTTCACTTGAGGAAAAATGATCTCTCACGCCCAAGAAACCATCCATGGAGGGAAAAATAAAGATGAAGGGACAGGAGATCCTTTCAAAATGTTTCTCAAGGAAATATTTAAGCGACAGAGGAAAGAGATGATGGATAACTTTGCACAAATCCTTTGATGGCTGCCGACAAGTGACACATGAACCTCAAGCGGAGGCCCCACCCCATTCAAGGTACAAATCAATTTTGATATTCCTATATTTGAAGTTCAAATAGATTTCGATGCCATAGATAAATGGTTAAACCTTCTAGAAGAGTATTTTTCTCTCCACAACATTTTCGATAGAGAAAAGATTACATTTGCGCTCCTCAAGGTCATCCCCCATGTCAAATATTGGTGGGAGACTTTCAGTGAGAAAAAGGAAATAGAGGGATCCACATTATTTTTAGTTTCACCCACTTGGGGTTCCTTTAGGGATGTTATTAAGGAACAATACTACCATGTTGGAAGTTATGATGACTTGTATACAAGATGGACTACATTGCAGCAGGAAAGAGACAAAACAATGCGAGAGTTCACTAATGTATTCCATACCTTGTGCACCAAGCTGGTTATTAAATATTATGAGTGACATTTGGTGCTCAAGTACCACAATGGTCTACATAGATACATCACGACAGAAATGGAGTTTTTGGACATCTCATCCTTGGGCCATGAGACCTTGGCCACGAGATCTACGGATGGCCCCACCTCTATGAGACAAATCCTGGCTTCACCAACACCTACGAAATATTGGGCGTAAACACAACTATCACTAATTACCATCTTCAGGACGGGTTTTTGTGCCATCTGGGCCATCTATCTGTTCCAACAAACGAGCGAGTGAAGATGATTTCGGAATCCCACTACAGTCGGGTGGCAGGACACTTAGACATGGAAAATATAGTGGCAGTGTTGCAGTGACATTTCTATTGGTCGCAACTTCAACATGATGTCAGTAAGTATATCTGGTCCTACACTGCCTGCATTGTTGACAAACCGTCCATTAATAAAAAAAGGCCTATACACTCATTTTCCTACTACTGAAAGGCCCTGAGAATCCATCTCAATGGACTACATGTCTGGCCTTTCATCCACCAAGCGAGGAAATGACTGTGTTTTTGTGGTTGTTGATCGCTTTTCCAAGATATTGATTCTAGCCGCCTGCAAGAAGAGCATAAAAACAGAGGCCACTACCAAGATATTCTTTGAATGAGTGTGGTTACACATTGGGATACCACAAACCATTATCTCATATCAGGATAGTTGGTTCCTTAACACATTATGGTCGAGCCTCTAGTCCCTGTTGGACACCAAGCTCACCAAGTCCACTTCTTTCCACCCCCAGATGGATGGCAAAACCGAGGTCATCAATCATATGATTGTGCACATCATATGCATGTACAATTCCAAGCACCCCCACACCTAAGATGAGATTATTCCATATGTTCAACATAGCTACAATGCATCCATACATAGCTCAATCGACCACAACCCCTTTCAGGTGGGGTTTGGATTTCAACCATTGGATCCCATGGATGTTTCACTCCCCTTTTGCGGACACCTAGGCAGACTCGTCGTATGCTCCAATTGGAGATGAAAAACCAAGTTGGTTCATTGATAAGATCCAACACATATGCCAACAGGTTCATGATATTTTACTGAAGTCCAATTCCAAGTACAAGCAACTCCATGATCAACACCAGGTGCCACACTGGTTTCAGGTGGGAGACAAAGTTTGGTTGTACTCGTAGAAAGAATTCCTTATAGGGCCTCATAGAAAGATTCATCCACTCCATTATGGACCCTACACCATCGTGAAGGTTGTGGGTGACAATGATTTTGAGCTCAACCTTCCCCCATTCCTTCTCTTGCACCCAATATTCAATGTGAACCTCCTTCAGCCTTATTTTCCACCATTATTGGACACCTCAAAGATAGCATAAAAATTGACACCAATAGAGCTCAACCCTGACTTAATGGAAAATGAATCCTCTGATCATATCATGGACACACAGTTCAAGGGAAATCACCAGCAAAGGATCCAACTTTATTAGGTTATCAAAGCAGGGAAATTCCTACACCAAGGCAAGTGACTCACCCGAGGCCAAATTCAACATAAATTTCCTCATTTTATGGGGGAACTCAAGGTAATGGATACCATTACTTTTTAAGGGGGGAGGATTGATCCAGGAGGATATCAGTGGCCACCCATCTTTTCCAACTAGCTCAAAACATTTTTTGGCAACTTATTATTTTTAGCAGTTTTTCGGTTCCTGAACTTCCTGGGCCATTTCGAGGGCCTAAAGGACGCTTTTTTGTGATCAATCACCTCAATCATAGTCAAAGGATTTTATTGAAACCCATAAACAAATTTCCTCATTAATACCTTTCCAAAATGCTATCGTGCACCCTAAATGGAGATCGTATGAAAACGTTATGATCCTGGGAAGTTGATGTACTAACTTACCCCGAAGGGGCCCACATGACTTTTGGCGATTCATCTCCTAGGGTTATGTTTTTGGATGTATAGGGTTTTGGAATTCATGTTTATTGTAAAAAGGCATATATAGCCTCATTTTACTCATCTTCTTTCGAATGAGCGTAGTCGTCACATCTATTCTCAGAGATAAGCTGCCACCATTCTAGCAAGCTTGTTTTCAATCTGCATTTTATAGTTTTCAACATATTTATTATTTAATAGAAGTCGAGTTTTATTGTATCTCTGTTATTGTTCACTGTGCCTCAGTGTTAATATTATAAATCTATGGTTTAATTTCTTTCCTCTCATAAATCCAGATCACCCATGGAGGAATAGGAAGCTATAAAAGGAGTCGGAAACATGCCACTCAAAAATTCTTGTACATGCTTGGAAGAGGGAAACATAGATATTCTACCACCCAAATATGCTCCAACGCTTGGGGGACCAATAAACCAAGATGGAAAGTATCATAACAAACTTAAAAGGTATAGGATGGTATCTTTGGTTTGTTTCTATTGTGAGAAAACAAGTCATAATGTTAAGGTTAGGAATTGTTGGCACTGTTGAAGGCCAAGCAACCCATGCAGAAACTATTGACACTATTACAAATTGACTAGACACTAGGAGGACAAATTCTAGAGGCTTCACCTAGAAATATATCCCAAGAATTGAACAACGGCCAAGAAAAAATATTGGAGAGTCAAGGTCAATGGTAAAGAGGATTTTCTTGCACCTGCAGCCCAAGAAGAAATGGTTAAATATAGAATTCCATCTCTAGATATGACATGGAAAACAAGCTCATGCCAAACACAACCCCTATTTATTTCTTATATTATATCCTACAACGTAGTAACCATTTATTGGATATATGTAGGAGATTGCTTGATGGTAGAAAAGGAGGACCTAAGAGCATAGATGAAGTGAAGAAGAAGATCAAAGGGAGTTGAAAATTTTGGGAACTAAAATATTACAAATGGGGAGGTGTGATCTAAGTACGTTACATCCTAATTAAATATCTTTTGTAAACTTTGTAATAAGCATTTAATTAATTTATCAAAGTTGAGTAGATATTACAAAACATCTTCTGACTTGGAAGATGAAATTGAACCATTGTGATGGTTGGCATTCCAAGAAAACACATGAAATATGAAGGTTGTGGAGAAGAAGGGAATTCAGGGGGGGGAGATGAAGAGGAAATGAAGAGAGCCTATAGAAGAGGAATGTGATATTGAAGTGAGAAACCTACTTGAATATTAAAGGACAAAGGAGATGGTGAGCCTATCTACACATGAGAAAAAGGTTGTCCATGAACCAAGAAATCTAAAAAAATGTGTCATTGATTAAGAATGCATCATAATATTAGTTGGGAGTGCATATCTCACCATTGTAACCATTTCCTATGAAAAAATATAATTCCATTGATTGTTTGTTTCCCATTTGGGTTCTAGGATAAATCTCCATGTGTCAAATATGATTGATGTTTGAATGAAATTTCTACTAAATGGTAAATGGTTGGTGTATTTTATGTTGGGAATTTTATTTTCTAATTTAGTTAATTAAATAATTGTTTTGGTTGTCATCTATGGTTTGAAATATTAATGAATTTCATCATAAGGCTTATTTTGTTTCTATTCCTTCATGCATACTCTTTATAAATGTGTGGACATCAATATACATTCCACAACACTAATCACCTTTTAACTAGATTGCTAGTGTATTTTTTGTGAATCCATATCATCCTTTGGCTTATTCTACAAGCCCAAGACAATAATATTGTTGGAGCAAGACATTTTGGGTAAGTTTTTGGAATCATGTAGGAGAAAACCGCACGACAAGTCAGCAAAGGAGTAGCATGCACAAAATATAGTTAGCGCATATTCAGGAGCCAACGCGTGGAATTAGGAAGTTAGTTAGTATTTAAAATTGGTCAAATGGCCTAAATGGTGGGTTTCAATGTCAAAGTGTTCATAAATCTATGCAAAAAACTATGCCCAAGAAATATACCCTTGGCATGTATGTCTACGTCATTTCCACTATTGCCAACATTTCAGATCCAAATAGAGGATACTATAATGAATTTTGGATAACTCATTAGTAATGCCATGAAAGGAGAAATATTGTTCCATTTGAGTGACCCAACCAGTGGGATCCAAGCCATAAAATTTGTTCACCTCAATTCTGGGAAGGCACAGGTCGCGATGAAGGGGATTGAAATGTGGGCCTTGGAAATGGGAAGAGTCGATGTTTTAATTATAGGAAGGTTGTTTAGAAGAGGTAGGGTTCAGGAAATGTCTTATCAATTGGTCGAGTGTGACTTTGATGTCTTTGATGTCTTTGTGAGTGGCACATTGGTCCTAGAGGGTCTGAATGATGGAATTGAGCTTGCTAATGTTGGAATTGAGGGTATTTACGTCCTCCTTGTTTTGGATGTTGTCGGTAATCAAGGCATTGATTTCTTGGTTGCAAGTGTTTTCCATTTGGGCATAGGAAAAAATGGGCAGGCAAGTCTGCACAGGAAAAAGAGGTTACAGGGGAGGGGTATCAAGGCAGACAAGGAAAAGAAAGGAATCGAATGGGATAGGTGGAAAATAAGGGTGTCGAGAAGGGTGGGTGGGACCAAAAAAAGGGTTTACAAGTGATAGGTACCATGACAATCAGGGAGAAAAGGGGAATCCATTGGGATAGGTCCCAAATAAGGGTGCTAGGAAGGGGGTCGGGTCCACGAAAAAAAAGGCTTAAAAATGATAGGTACCACTACGATCAGGGTGAAGAAAGGAATCCAATGGGATAGGTCTTGAATAAGGGTGCCGACAGGACCACTATACTCATTTTTTTTACTCTTGCAGAGTTTTACTACGGCCTGCAGAATACTGCAGTGATGAATTTCCCAAATCGTTAACAGAAAAAATTATATTGAAAATTTTCAACTAGAATGCAGAGGCATGATTGCACAACAATATATCTCTTTTGTTCCTTTGTTGTTTTGTTTCTTTCCCAAGGGTTAGGGTTTTTAGGGTTCCTACAAATAAGGTTTTTCCTTGTGTTATAGCTCTTTGATATGCATGTGGGGTCGAACAATAGTACGCATCACAATATCTCAAGGAACCAACTATGGAGGCTTGATCATACCCTTAGTTATACTACCAGATTACCCAGGTACTAGAGAGTATCTTCCTAAGTGTTGTTCTTAGTGTCACTATAGCAGTCAAGCGATCGATTGACTGATCTAAATCTAGTTTCAGGAGACCTAGAAGACTCTTGATATACCTAATGGTATGTGGGAGTGATGATCATGTACATATTTTGTCTAATGCAGTATTACTTGAAGGGGTACTAGCAGGGGCTACAGAGGTTTCCAACAAAGTGAAACATTTGTTTCGAGTAACATCGTGAAACCGTATATATTTTATGCATGTAGTATTTCCCAGTCACAATTTTACTTGTTGAATGATAGATCTCTATGCTTTAAAGACACCAATAATACACATCTCTACCCTGAAAAAAATCCCCACAACTTCTACAGAGGAAATTGATCTGATGCCACTTTTTAGGTACCAAATGTATTATAATAAGAATAAAATAGAAATATTGCAACAAATACTAGCGGGACAACAAAATATGGAGAACTACGACAATAAATTGATACATTTTTTATAGAAATAAAAATTCACTCGCCTCTTCTAAGAGACAACTTCTAGAAGAGCAGACCTTTATTACAATTATTCTCAAGACAAGAATTTCTCATGCCTTCTACTCCTATTTATAATAATTATATATTCTAAATAATATTCTAGAGGAATATCTTTCTAGAAGAGACGACTTCTATAAAGTCTTCTTACATTAGTCTTTTTCACATTATTAAATAGGACTTATTAACTAATTTTGACCTTTATGACATGGAAAATATATTATTCTACCTACCTAATGTTGATGATTACAACTGCGTGAGACATCCTCCAGGACACAAACTGAGTGAGTCAGCCTATGAGAGAGCCCATGAGTTGGGTGTGCCCATGAGATGGGTGTGTTGTTCCTCTCTAAGACATAGATAGAACATTTTGTGCCCTTGTGTAGGGAATATGCCCATGAGCTGGGTGTGTCGTTCTCTCTGAGACGAAGATGCAATGATGTGTTCCTCTGGGAAGGGAAGATGCCCATGAGATGGGTGTGTCATTTTAGATGAAACGATGTGTACCCCTGTGAGGGGTGAAGGAGCCCATGTGATGGGCTTACTATTCTCCTTTGTGTAGAGAGTTGAGATGATGTGGTACTCCAAATGATTCTTCTGTCAGACACGGTGAAATAGATATTTGTTGAGTAGGACGTCCCTGTGGCTAAGCATAGGTGTACTTGATCCTAGTGGTTGAGCACTAGTGAGTGTGTGTCTAGATGATTCTCCTGTGAGACGCAGTGAGATAGAGATCTATTGACTTGGACATCCATGTGGCTGAGCATAGGTGGGCGTGCCCCTAATGGTTGAGCACTAGTGGGTGTGTGAGATCCCTTTCTATATTGTCTAAGAGTAAGATTTACCTGTAACCCTAGTTGTGATGTAAAGGGTACAAGTCGGCCCCACCATAAAGTGACAAATAATTAATGTAGAAGATAATTAATATTGTAATTATTAAGTATATTCTAAGTTATTGAGGTCAGCCCTATTGTGCCAATAGACACATTATTTTATGTGATAAGTATTGTATAAATAAAGGTGAATCCCCATTGAGGAAACACACTTATCATATTGTCATCTCATGATTTCAAAAGTTGTGATCTGAAATTATGAGAATTACAACACCCTCTTATGTGCTAGGTTTGGTGATGGCTGGGGGATCTTCTCTTGAGAATATAGCAAAGGATTTACTGGGTTTTCTTCCCTTGTTGAGAAGGGATTCCCAGTATACTTCTTTTGTTCTTGTGCATGGTTATTCTTCTTGTGATCTTGGTTTATTGAAGTCATTGTGTTGCTACAAAATGGTTATGGTTTAGTTTATGCTAAAATAGTAAGAAAATTAAAATGCACCAGCTTACTATAAAATTCAACATGGTATCAGAGTATACTTAAATATGATCATGTGCACAGTAAAAAATAAGGCAGCCATGGGAGGAGACCTTGTCGTTGGAAGGAGGAAAAGAGGGTTAGACCTCTCTTTCAGTGGTAAATGTTGACGCTAAACCTCCCTTAAATTTTTGTGGTAAAGGATGAGGTTGGTCGCAGGCCTCTAAGGTTGCCACAACCCAGAAGGAAGAACCTTGTGGTAAAAGGAAAGGATGGATTAGTGAAACTCTCCGTCAAGAACTCTCCAAGGAAGAAACTTGTGGTGAGATGAGATGAAAAGAGGGATAATCAATGGAACTCTCCACACTCTCCGCCAATAATGGCATACCTTGTTAATAATAATTTGAAGAATAACTTGTTTGAGGATTCAAATTCATAGGTGAATATAGTGAAGAAGGGGCCTCAACCTTGCACAATTGTATGGTTCAGAAGGGATCTTCGAGTGGAAGACAATACTTCCCTAGAAAATGCAGACTTAACACAAAATTTTGTAGCAACACATCTAAGGAGACATGTGGCAGCAAACATCTGAGGTAGTATTCGGCCTAAGTCTTAAGTCTAAGGTAGAGAGAAAGGTGCATGTCTGAGGTGACATTTGGGTACATATCTGAGTTGTTGTTGGCATCAGTATTATCACAGGTCCAAGTCATCCTTATAAGGACAATTGATGCAAATCCATGGGAGAGAAGGAATCCAAACCATTGACTATTAGAAGGCATATTCTTGGGAAGCGAAAAGAGATTTTTGGGTCAGCGTATTAAAGATGAATTTATGACAGTTTTGAAGCAAACTTAAAAGGAAAATTTTTGAGCACTGAGTGAATTCAAGATCAGTTTTATGACATACACAACAATGAGTGCTTTCACCTCTTTGATCTTGGGATGTAAAATGCATTGTCATTGTCCTTAGGAAATCAAGTACAAGTGTACTAGGAAGAGGATAGTAATCATGAAAATGGAAGGAGAGAGAAAAATGGATTTGGCTGAGGAAAGTGATTTATGATACTATTTAAGCAATGCTACATGTAAAAATTTAGAAGACACATTCTGAAGACAATAAATAAATCAAATGGAAGTGAAATTGTTTTTTGAGAAGTTGTCAGAAATAAATTATACCAACCAATGCTTAAGAGGGTAGATCCGAGGCTGTTATAAAGGGACAATATCAATAGAAAATAGATCAAATTTGTGAGGCACATTTGGACCTAGTTCTAGTAATTTTTTGTCTGATATTTCAAAAGGAATAAAGTTGAGTTTTCAAAGTAGTCTACAAGAAAACCTCGGCTCTGCTACAGGAGAACTTCTAACTGAGTTCCAGATCATAGTTTGTGGTCTTGTTTTTTAAAGTACTTTACAGGAGAACTATTCAAGCAACTTTTTAGAGTAAAGAAGG
The DNA here is from genome assembly GCA_010110895.2 of Picea sitchensis. Classification (NCBI taxonomy): domain Eukaryota; kingdom Viridiplantae; phylum Streptophyta; class Pinopsida; order Pinales; family Pinaceae; genus Picea; species Picea sitchensis. The sequence continues at coordinate 88,600 of SNQJ01S0024244.1, forward strand.
CAGTAAAGATGCTAAGAGAATGACCAAGTGAAGGTATAGAAGGACTAAGTCTGTGGTCTGTCCTAAGCATGAAGAAAGTTTCTATAGGACCAAAGTACAAAGCCACTCCAGCTACAACAGCCACAAAGTGATGCATACGCTTAGTTAGAGACATGTATGGGTACAAAGGTGGCTGCAGAGACTTTGTTTGTTTATAGAATGTAGTAGTGGAAGGTGGCCACAAGAGCTACAACAACATAATTTGCCTTATAGTCTATGGTAAACAAGCAAGGAATAACATTGCTCATCATGACATTGAAGCAAACAAGTAAGAGATAAGGAATGCTAGTGCTCATCATGACATTGACAAGCAAGTAGAATATTCATTAGTGTACACTCTCAGGTATGAACTTGTATATATTATTTGCATAATTTTCATGAGGGTACTTGCAGGAGGAAGGAACCCTTGATGCAATCGTGGATCCAGAGGGATCCCAATGCATTCAGAGGAAAAACACACTGGAAGTGAAGACTCCAGGTTTGATTGTTTTGATTATCATGCATCTAACCTAAATTTCTAAGGTTGCTACATTAAAAGTAGGTGTTTTAGCTATGACAACAATCCTTAAATTGTTTTGATTCTAGATATGTACTCATGAATCTCCTCTAGGAGATATTCTTGTCTTGTTTCCTTTCGTTTGTTTTCTTGTTCCAGGTAGGTTAACAACACAGGAAGATGTTTATCCCTCATAATTCAGAGGGATTTACTTGACTCAGAGGGAGTCAAACTAATTGAGAGGAAGGAAGAGACATTACCTTCTCCCCTTCCACAGTTCAAAGGGAGACAACCATTATTCCAATTGATCTAGTTGCTCCACTTGATATCCCTAGAGATATTGTGGTAAGGAATAAAAGACATGTCTAGACTCAAAAAACTTAGCAAGTAGTAGAGGGACATGCAGCCAGTCAAGGCACATCTTGAGAAATCAAGAGACCAAAGATATTTTCGAGTTACCTTTCATCCATGAGCCACATCATTTATTCTGAGCCTTCTTGTCATGGAGAATCTACAGGTGAGCAGGTATTGCAAGATGCCATGAAAGAAGAATATAAATCTATATTGAAGAATGATGTATGGGATATTGTTCCGAGACCAAAAGGGAACTTTGTAGTGACTTCCAAGTGGATCTATAAGATCAATCATGCAGTTAATGGAAGTGTCGAGAAATACAAAGCGAGATTTGTAGCCAGAGAATTCTCACAAATAGAGGGAGTTATCTATGATGAGACATTTGATCCAGTAGCCCGATACACTTCCATCTGTACTATCATCCATGAGTTGGAAACTACATCAGATGGATGTAAAGACAACCTTTCTCAATGGTGATATTGAGAAATAAGTTTATATCGAGCAGCTAGAGGTATTTGTGATAAACAACGAGAAATATCATGTTTACATGTTGAAGAAATCCATGTATGGACTAAAGAAGACACATCGTGCTTGGTACGATAATATGGATGGATTCTTGATGAGTTTGGGCTTCAACAAGAGTGTTGTTGATCCAAACATATGTTATCATATTGTTGGTGACGAGTGCCTGATCTTGGTCTAGTATGTGGATGATTCATTCCTCACTGGTTCATAAAGACTTATTGATGAATGCAAGCGATCATTGACTTCTGACTTCGAGATGAAGGGTTAGGGTATGATGCACTACTTCTTGGGACTAGAAGTATGGCATAGAACTAATGAGATTTTCCTAAGTCAAGGAAAATATAGAGTGGAAATATTGAAGAAGTTCGGTATGACAGAGTGCAAATCCATGCCTACACCGATGGTGGAGTTGAAGAAAATATATGATGCTCCTACTGATTTAGGCGAGATTGATGCATATTTGAGAGGATCACTAATGCATCTAGTTAACACCAGACCTGATATATGCTATGCAGTGAATGTACTTAGTCATATCATGAGTCATCAGAGACAGACTCACTGGATAGCAATGAAACATGTATTGAGATACCTATGAGGAACAATTGGATATGGACTGAGATATGCCTCCATTGTAGACTTGAGTTTACAGAGATATGTCGATGCAGATTGGGTAGGGATCGCAGTGGACCGAAAGAGAACATTCGGTTGTTGTTTTACCTTGGGGTATGCCATGGTTTCCTGGTACAGCACGAAACAAAGCTCTGTGGCCTTGAGTACCATAGAAGAAGAGTATATAGTGTTGAGTATGGAAATCCGTGAAGCAGTGTGTCTTCACAAAATTATGACAGATTTATTTGATCGTGAGATGGAACCTACCATTATTCATTTTTATAACTAGAGTTGTGTGAAACTCTCTGAGAAACCTGTGTTTCATGATAGATTGAAACATGTTGAGATAAAATATTATTATATCATAGACATGGTGCAGAGGAAACCAGTACACGTGCAATACCTTCCTACACATGATCATATTACAGATATCTTCACCAAACCGCTTGCCAAGACGAAGTTCGAGTACTTCCGTGAGAGACTTGGCCTAGTGGAGAATACCTCCCTAGCTGAGAGGGAGTGTTGATGATTATTTCCAAGACAAATTTCGAGTACTTCCATGAGAGACTTGGCCTGGTGGAGAATCCCTCCCTAGCTGAGACAGAGTGTTGATGATTATTTCCAAGACGAAGTTCGAGTACTTCTGTGAGAGACTTGGCCTGGTGGAGAATACCTCCCTAGCTGAGAGGGAGTGTTGATGACTACAGCCAAGATGAAGTTCGAGTACTTCCGTGAGAGACTTGGCTTGATGGAGAATTGATGCAGACCCCCTTTTGACCCTCGAGCCGAAGTCCACTCTCAGGATTGTTCAATCGCTTTCCTGAGCCGAAGTTGCTCTTTTTGACTCCCTGCTGGAATCTCAATTCAATCAATCCACAGGTCCTTTCGGAAACTCCCCTGTGCGAACGGCACTAGGCACGATCTTCACCTCCTCCGAGTGACCACTACTCTATAACCAAGGCCAAATTCCAAAGGCGCTTGTCGCAACTCGCAATCTCGTGAGTTCGCGAGTCAAAACTCTCGACTCCTCCTTTCCAAATTCACGATACCCGAAATGTCAATACATGTATAGTTCCTTCCCTTGTCAGCACCCTCTGCGTGTGACCACCGGCTAGGATTAACGCTAGCTCCCATTGCAACTTTGCGACTTTGCAAGTAGAAGGTTTCAGCCTCCGTGCTCCTCTGGTGCGAACCTCCGAAACTTAAAAGTTAGCGAGGGTTGACCTCCCTTCGTACTTCTCGCAACTCGCCACTTCGCGAGTTGTAGCGTCGATCTCTCGTGCTCTTATCCCGTGAATCCCCGATATGTGAGAAGTCAACGGAGTGTTGACTGCTTTCTCCAGGCGACACGTATCCACCTGTCAACCACGCGAGCCCCACCTTGTGGTTCTGCCACATGTCCACACTCGTGCCTCAGATCTTGGCACTTCGTGACTTCTACAGTCGAGACGAGGTCCTCTCAACCTCTGAACCTCCAAATACACGATATGCACGATGAGGCTCTGATACAACAGTCCTTCATGACCTGGATCCAACGGTTGTCCTTGCTCCTCACGATTTCGCGACTTCGCGACTTGGAGCACCCAACTCTTGGGCTCTCACCTTGCGAACTTCCGAGTTTGCGAAGCCTGTACTCAGACTTCTTCGGCACTTCGTCGATCCTTCAATCTCGGCCACCTGTCCTCCTCAGATGGACGGTCCTGATCTCTTCGCGACTTCGCTACTCGCGAAATCTAGGCGCTCACCTTTATGAGTCTTGGTGCCTGAATCTCCGAAATGGACGATTTCGCGACACGCATCCTCCCGCAAAAAGACGACTCAGATCCCCTTTCGCTATTTCAGGACTTCTGATGTCGAGTGCCCAGACTCTCGTCCTCCGGACTCCCAAACTCCTGAATGCCGAAATCCTGATACGATACTCCTTCAGGACTTTCGCTTTGTTGTTCACGAAGGTTTAACCCCCATGCATCTCTTATCAGATCTAACGGCTGACGGTTGTTTTCTCGAGATCTGATGGTTCAGATCATCTCTCCTGTGCATTCCTCCTGCACTACCTCCTAGACGTGGAAACCTTCAATGGTCCAGATCTCTTCGGCTTAAGCGGATGGCATTTGTGCTCCTCCTGAGCTTTGGCACACTTTTCTGCCAACACTTGGAAAAATTCCAATGTTCAAAGGCCTCGACCTTTGTTCTCCTTTACCTGCGAGCTCTTCGACTTGAGTCCTCGCCTACGCGTATAAAAACGCTGCTTCTCCCGAGATTTAGGGAACCCCAAACCCTTCAAAGAGTTTTGTGACTTCTACACTCCTTGCAGAGTCTTCGCACACATAGTGCTATCTCTTCTGAGATTTTCAGATACTCAGGCCTCTAAGGGATTTTACCCTTTTTCCCTTCTCCTTCAGATGGAGAACTTGGATGCCCTCTTGGCTATCCTTCACTCAAGCAACCTCTTACTGAGTGTTTCAGGGTGTTAAGCAACCCTACGAAGATCCTTCAATGGACTCTTCTTCAATCTCTGAACTCAAAGAGTTCTCTCCCTGTGCCTACCTGCACACTGACTCATTTCCCTTCTGGAAAAGTTGTACAAAACTCCTCAAAGCTTCTATCTTCTTCTGAACTCACAGCAGATTTCTTCTCCTGTGCACTCCTTGTACTGGCTCAATGCCCACTTGGCAGAGTGTCTAGAAACCTCAGTGATTCTAACTTTTGTTGAACTCACAGCAGAGTTCTCCTCTTGTGCACTCCTTGCACTGGCTCAATGCCCACTTGGCAGAGCTTTACAGAACTCAAAGAGAGTTTATGTTTGCAATTGTGTTCTTCTCCATAGCCTTGCCTCCTGAGGTGTTCAACAACCTCACAGGTCTTACTCGAGTTGATGATTTCAGCTCTTGTGCCCACTTGGCACATCTTTTTCTGAATCCGCAGAGTTCAGAAGTGCTTCTATGCACTGGTATTCAGAACCCGCAGTGTTCTGTCATGCCCTCCTGACATGAAACCGCAAAGAACCTCTCAAGCTAGAAAATCAAAACAACTCCTGCAACTTCAAACCTACAACATACATTCACAGTATAACTTGAACACACACACACATTCATTCAACACGGGAAATATGCAGGAAAAACTGTTGTTTGTATTAAATGGAAAATGCCTGTTTTTACAAGGTGTTCCTGAGCTCAGACTTTAACAGAGTCTTGGCTCCTTCTCTATGCACACTCTCTCTCTCTTTTTTATACCCTTCTATTACCACTATCTCACTACTACTAAAATGAGATCATAATTGATCTTTTACATGAGGGGGCTCTTCGAGCTCTTCCCTCCAAACTCACCTACCCTATTCAATGCCATTGAATGGGTTGTCTAGTCCATCATCTGAATCTAGATCTCAGCCTTCAAGCATTAAAGGCCTACCTACTCTACGCTTGTGCAAATCACGACCTCTTGGCTCAAAAACCTAAAACATTAAATTACATTCATTCAAATTTTAAATGAGGGTTGCGCCTCTCTTGAACACGCGATTTGAATTTGCTAACATGGTTGGTTGGCTGGCTGGCCGACGTGGAGAGATGCTCCTGCATCAAGAATGCCTCCATAATTGAGAGGGAGTGTTGATGATTAAAGTTGCGTGAGACATCCTCCATGACATATACTAAGTGAGTCGGCCTGTGAGAGATCCCATGAATTGGGTGTACCCATGAGATGGGTGTGTTTTTCCTCTCTGAGATAGAGATGGAATGTTTTGTTCCCCTGTGTAGCGAAGATTCCCATGAGTTTGGTCTATCGTTCTCTCTGAGACAAAGACGAAATGTTGTGTGCCCCTGAGAAGGGAATGTTCCCATGAGATGGGTGTGTCATTTGAGATGAAACAATGTGTACACCTATGAGGGGTGAAGGAGCCCATGTGATGGGCTTACTTTTCTCCTATGTGTAGAGAGTTGAGACGATGTGGTACTCTAGATGATACTCCCGTGAGACATAGTGAGATAGAGATCTGTTGAGTAGGATGTCCCTATGGCTAAGCACAGGTGGACATGATCCTAGTGGCTGAGCACTAGTGAGTGTGTGTCCAAATGATTCTCTTGTGAGACGCGGTGAAATAGAGATCTGTTTACTTAGATGTCCTTGTGGCTAAGCATAGGTGGGTGTGCCCCTAGTGGATGCCCACTAGTGGGTGTGTGAGATCCCTTGATATATTGTCTAAGAGTAAGATTTACATGTAACCCTAATTGTGATGTAAAGGGTACAATTCACCCCACCATAAAGTGAAAAATAATTAATGTAAAAGATAATTAATATTGTAAGTATTAATTATAATCTAAGTTATTGAGGTCGACCCTATTGTTCCAATAGACACATCATTTGATGTGATAAGTCTTGTATAAATAAAGGTGAATCCCCATTTAGGAAACACACTTATCATATTGTCATCTCATGATTTCAAAAGTTGTGATCTGAAATTATGAGAATTATAACACCCTCTTGTGTGGTAGGTTTGGTGATGGCTGGGGGATCTTCTCTTGAGAATATAGCAAAGGATTGGTTGGGTTTTCTTCCCTTGTTGAGAAGGGTTTCCCAGGATACTTCTTGTGTTATTGTGCATGGTTATTCTTCTTGTGATCTTGGTTTATTGCATTCATTGTGTTGCTGCAAAATGGTTATGGTTTAGTTTATGCTAAAACAGTAAGAAAATTAAAATGCATCATCTTACCATAAAATTCAACACCTGAGGGGTTAGGGAGGTTAGGTCCCTAACACTATTCCAAATCCCTAATCCTATCTAATGTTGGTTTGCTAACAAAGAAAAGAGTCTAGTTGATTTCAAGTTACAAAATATTTTCTTATGGTTGTTGTTTAAGTCAAGGAAAAATGAATGAAACTTTAGTGATGTTGTGACTCTTGACCTAACCAAAGCAATGAAAAAATGTCAATGCAAATTGTTCAATTCAATGAATTCTAGATATGGGAGTGAAAGAAGCATTTTCCTTTGTAAATTTGACAATACAACCTCATAATCACCAAGCAACCATGCAGAGAATTCAAGACCAAAATCTCAACAAGATTTCAAAACCAAACACGAAAATGTTGTTTTTCCTAGATGCTCAAAATCTTTATGCATGCAAATTTTTACTTTTGATTTTCAATTGAAATGCAAAAAGTTTCTTAATCTAATCAAGAAAACAAGTCTGGGAACCAAAAACTAGAAAAAAAAATAGGCAATGGTTGTATGATGTTGGTAGTGATGCACCGAAGCACACTCCAATGGCTCTACGAGATCAAAAACTAAAACTTGGAAAAAAGATCTAATGGAGATCTAGAGTTTGGGAGTGGAACTTTGCAAGGGTTGTGTTGCACCCTATATTTACTATAAAAATATGTTATAGTGTATTAAAAGAAATCCTTTATCTAATGAAAGTGGTATGGATGCAATCTAAGTTCTCTATCAAAATATATTATCCAAATTGTCATTACGACCATCACGGAAAATCTCCAAAATAGTTGTTTTAGATCAACGATAATTTTTCTTTCTGGACACTGATTTGGACGTTTTTCTTTGAAACATGTTAACATTTTTATAGGAATCCAGATCTATATTTATTTCCTTCAGATTCTACACATAAAATTACATAATTTGATTTGAAGGTCGTGACCTTATTTTACGGGAAAAACTATTTAAGAGTCGAGGAAGAAGACAAAGGTTGTCCCCAATGGATTTGTCAATTTTGATGTGGATAAATCCGGCCTACGGATAAGACATGTCTCCTTTGAATATGCCCTTGGTCCAAGACAGAAAATGGGCTAGACTTCTATAATTTCTCCCTAGATCCAAACAATATGTTTCCTATTTTATGATAAGAGATAGTAAAGAGGCATATATTTTCCTTTGAAGTTTGTCCTCACATGTCGTCGGATGGTGTAGTCCTAGAGATCCATCTCCAATATCCTTCAACCTGCTAACTACACACAAGGGACAAACAATACTAATCTACAAATTCTCTCCAACATTAGGAAATCACAAATTCATCTAGATCTATCATGATCTATTTAATGTAAGATAAAATCCAACATATATCATTGAACATGAACAATATTAAAGGGAAAAACCAATGATCTATATTAATATAAAATGGAGAAGTACATCAACTTTTACCTTTAAATATGAAATATGCATTCCACCTAGTTCCAAGTTCCCAATGCTCCTCCTTAGCCACTTGAGCTTCTCTCTCTATTTTTCCAGCATAAACACTCAAACTCTACCTCCCATTTCGCTAGTGTAACCTCTTTCAAACTCTAGCTCCCAATCTCCTTGATTTTGCCTCTTCTTATAGGAATTTAGAAGAGATCAGAGATAGACTTCACAACATGTGAATTAGGTGGTCACAAGTCAAGGATAGACTTGATGGCATGTCAACCAAGCAATTACAAGTCATAGATAGGCTTGATGGCATGTGAACTAAGAAATAATTGCAATCCATGCACAAGTTTCATACTTAATTATGAGATTTTGTCAACCTATTATGAATGTTTTCTCTATTTTAAGTTTTTTTCTCGATTATGAAWTTTTTTTTATTTTGTATAATTATCAAATTGTGACAAAATAATTATTTCCTTGTAAAAAATGATTAGAATTTTACTCAATTATGTAATTATAGACTCATAACATCTATTAACATGCTTTCAGAACCTATGGTGGAAAATACAAACATAACACTAGGAAGGCAACAACTAAACTCAAGGAGATTGTGGAAAATGGTGTTTTTTTAAGTGCAAATTTTCACAAATTGGCTAATTTTTGGCACTTTTTTCAAATATTAAATTTGTGAATCAACCATATTCACCTTAAACTTTTGCCTATATTTTGCACAAAATATTCTTATATTGATAATATTCACCAAAATTTATAATTTTTAATAATAATATGTATGTTTTGTATTGAATATTAACCTACATATCTATATGCGTGATTTTTACAATTTGAAATAATCACCTAGAACACTATACTAAGGTATAATATTTGAATCCATGAAAAATACCCAGTTGTGGATATTGATTTTTTTGGTACTAGAATGTAGATAAATTATGAGAAGTTAACCATTTCTTTCAATGATATTTCTGAAGAAGACCTTACAATGATCCTTTTATGGTAGCTTGCCTCTTAAGGTTGGGCAACCTCTCAATGTGCTAAGTTCCAAATACAATAAACTCAACATATCTCATTAAGAATATGACTCGGGTGGATATTGGTGGTCACCCACCTGCTCCAAATTCCAATTGGCTCATCTTGACAGTTTCCAGTTCAGCATGTTTCTCTGTAATGGGGACATTTGTTTGTAATTGTGGGTTCTACACTTCTAGGGCTGTCATAAATCCCTACACAACATCTAGGTGGATATGGGTGGCCCGTCACCTATTCCAACTGGCTTATTTTGGAAGCTTTCTTGTTAGTGCATCTTTTTGTACTTCCAAGGCCGTTTTGGGGCCCTAAACAATGTTGTATTGGATTTACACAATCAAACTATAGAAAAAGACATATTTTGATGGCATAATGCATAGTTCTTGAAAATACCTTTCCAACAGGATATCACACGCCTAAAACAAAGATCGTATGCAAACGTTATGGTCCAGGGAAGTTGATGTACTAACTTACTCCAATGGGGACCACCTGACCTTTGGAATTTCATCTCCTAGGATTAAGTTTTTGGATATGTATGGTTTTAACATTCATGTTTATCATAAAAAGGAATTTAGAGCCTCATTGTAATCATCTTCTTGTGAATGAGCATAGTCGTCACATCTCTTCTCAGAGATAAAGCTACCATCATTCTAGTGATTCTTGCACTCTGTATTTTTACAGTCTCTATACATTTCTTTCATTAATAGAAATCATGTATTGTTGTATTTCTTTGTTTCTAAAAAATTTTATGTGTATTTTGTTGTAATATCTATGTTGTCATTTCATTCTGAAAATAATCTGGATCAGAAGACTCCATCCTTATTTTTATAGCTAACAAGAGAACCTTAATTACAACAACCTCCTATCTACCTAGTGGACCTTCTTTAATTAAGACATGTTATATTTATCAATACTTACTAACATAGTGAGACTTATTTAATAATAACAAACATAGTGGACCTAATCAACCTTATATTGAATGACTTCCACTATCATTACTCTAATATGGGCCCTTTGACCCCCCATTACTCCCTTAGGGAGGATCCCAACAAAATGATTTTGAAAACGTGAAGTGAAAATCTTGAGAGGATATTACATGAGTCAAAGATAAGGTTGTTGGTATATGATTACATAAGCATAAGCACAAGTAGGAGAAAATGATAAGGTTGTTGGTGTATGATTACATAAGCATAAGAATAAGTAGGAGAAAAAGATAAGGGAAGATATATGCGTCAACAATAATGGAATAATCTAAGCTAGATGTGTGATGTGTTGGGTGTAGGAGCTAAGACAAAGAAAAGTTAGAAGCAAAGGTATGTAGACCAACATACAATCTCATATTTACTATTACAAACATGGCTTGAAAGTAGAATTTAAACTTACTTTCATAAAAAATTCAACTTGGATTCTTGATTGGCTAGCACACTCCTCCACATGGTTTGATAGCCTATAGTCCAATTTTTTTATATGTATTGGCCTCAAGCTCTAACTATCCCATCCTTCCCTTGTGGGGCTGTAAAATTAGTGCCATAGAAATGAAAGAGTTTCTGGTAATACTACCACCCACTCAAAGACATGCATAAGGCATGGATGTCACTGTAACTAAAACTAATTATCATTTCCAAGTGGGTGGTCACTCTAACACTACATGACTATCTATAATAATAATAATAATCTAATTTTAAGGTCACAACTAAGCCAGACATCAAATTGGTGTATGAGACCCCCTTGTTTGTGGGACAAGCGACGTAGTGATTTGACTACTAAAGTCTATGGAGGTGTTCATAGCCTACCCCCCTTTGGATTTGAACGTGATGTAAAGGTAACACCAAAAAAACAATGCAAATATTACCCATAACAAGGTAAAGGAAGAAACCATAATGTACCTATATCTAAGCTAAGAATTGAGCTTCCATTATATCATGCAAATAAAAATAAAATAAAACTTTGATGGTCCAAACATTTGAAACCTAGGAATTAGCGGTTGGATCACCATGCAAAAAAATCCCTATAGAAATCCATCACTCTATCAAAATTTGACCTTCTTAAATCTATTTTTAAACAAAATAAAACTTCTTTTTAATTTATTAATTTTTAAAAAATTCTAACCATATTTTAAAAACAAAATTTCATTATCAAAATTCTCATCTCTAACTTTCAGAAGAATTAAATTTTTCCAAATACATTTACACATACTATACATAAATGCTTTCCTCGACAGTGGTGAACAAACTTATGTCTTGAAGTAATGGCCAAAAGGTGATAGTTATATGGTGAGCACTGAAAGTTAGCCATGTGACCATCACCATCACAAATGCACCTAATTGGATTCACTGAACCATTCCACTCCTCTTTCCTTCTATTACCCCATTGTCCCTTTCAATACCATATGGTAATATTCTAAATTATACCGTAATATTTTAAATTATCTGTACATATAATTAATGGAGGGTCAGCCCAACACTCCATATTTTTTATTATTATTTTTACAACAACTATTCATAACTATTTTATTTATGTATCTATTTTGACATCATTACATGCTTAGTATTTAGTGTTTGCTCGATTATTTATGACGGGAAAAAATAAAAATAAAAAATCACACAAAAAAATAAAAGCCTTAAAAAATTTACTTACTTTGAGTAGTAGGGGGAGTGCCAGTCAAATTTATATCCTAACAATGCCTCCCAAGCTCGACCCAGAGACGAGACAACTTTTAGCATTCTGCTATGGCCCCATTCCTCCATTTCTCAAATATTTCAGTGTCGCCTACCGGAGAAAAAGAGCCCGACGTCGGAATCATGTCGATGTTGTAGTCGTCGTTTATTCACGATTTTGCGATAAGCAAGTTGTATGCCATATTTCCCGACACCCAAAACTAATTATGCACTCCATTTAGGTTAATTTTCAATGTAAATATAAATTGTCTCATCTACTAATATAATATTTTCAGTTATTTAAATTAATCAAGTATAATATTTCCAGCTATTTAAATTTATCAAATACCAACATCTATTTAAATTTATTAAATACCAATATGTATAGATTAAAATTAAACTATTTCCAACTTTTTTGAGTTTAAAATTTAAAAACATCTTTTTTCCAAAGGTGAATTTTTAAATTTATCAAATACCAATATTCATAGATTAAAATTGAACTATTTCCAACTATTTAAATTTATCAAACACCAAGATGTATAGATTAAAATTGATCTATTTCCAACCTTTTTAAGGAGTTTAAAATAAATAAATAAATATATCTTTTTTGCAAAGGTGAATTTTTAAAATCATTTGAAAGATAATAAATATTATAAAATTTTAAAATAAGGGTATATTTTTTACAATCTATCTATTGATTAAGGTTGGTTGTCATTGATGTCAACCCTTGAAGAAAGCCCCATGGCACAAATGTTGGGTAATGGACCCAAGATTGTTCGATGCAAATATGACTCGTTATTGTCTTGTATGGTTGATAATAAGTAGAAATGGATGAAATCCAAAGTGGTCCCCTTATGGTGAAAGCCCTCACGGGAAGACGCTTTGTGGATTGAGTTATCCTAGAAGTATGGTTAGAGAACCCATGATTATTTGTGGAATAATGAGATGAATTTCATTCAATTTGTCAGTGAAACCATCCTAGATGGATAGTGCTTGTCATGCCATTTCCGGTGGTATGTGGAACGTCACATAACTCCTCACGGTTAGAGAGTTATGGCCATGAGAAGTTGGAGAACTCAGGTTTGGGTAATGGACCCAAGTTTGTTTGATGGATAACGGTATGCGTTTTGATATATTTTTAGGTCATACTATTCTATATGGATAGTACATGTCATTCCATTTCTGGTGGTATGTGGAACATCACATAACTCCTCATGGTTTGAGAGTTATGGCCTTACCAAGTTGGAGGACCCTCATATGTCATCTAGAAGCCCCAAAAGGTCAAAGTAGTCAAAGTGGTTTAAGATATTTTACAAGGTAAATAATAAAGTGAAGTGATGAGTGTACTATAATTCAAAGTGAATACAAAATAAATTAATTCAATAATAAATTTAATGGAGAAATTAGAAGTGGATTAACCCTCAAATAAGGAAAGTGGGCAAAGTGACATAGAAGATGTTTTTAAGGAAGCTACTTGGAGAGTATAAATAAGAGGCAAGGCTCTCTCATTTAAGAAACACTAGAGAATATTGAATACCTATGGGTGTCTAAGGTAACCAAAGGATATCTAAGCCGAATTTCTGAGGGAATGTGAAGAAAAGAAGGTTGAAATTCAAGGAAGGATAAATTCTTTTGATGATGTTTTCTAAGACCCAAATTCAGTAAAACAAAATGTGTTGGTTAGATTACAGTATGTAGTATATTGTGCAATAGTTTCAGATCGATTCAACAAATATTTTGTGTGGGGCACGCTCTACAAGGTCGCTCTCTAGAATAAGCCAGAATTCAGCAAGGTATGCCATTTTTGTTATAACTCATTTTCTAAGAGGTTCCAAGTAGTGACACTTGGAGAAATTGCATTAAACACACTGAATAACATTGTGTATCAGTTTCAGATCTTTATTCATTAAATGTACAAAGTTATGATCATTTCAAGTTAGGGTTTTTGACTAATCCAAAACTAGTCATGTGAGACTAAATAAAAGTTTGATGAAGATGCTAGTCTCTTGTTGTCAAAGTTAAGGAAGGTTTGCAGGTATATGATCATATACACTAGGTCTATTACAAAGTTACAAATCATATTTGGATGATGATATTTATGAGGGATTTTGGTTGAGGTACATGTTGGGCACATGGTTGAGACAAGTAGTTGATGAGTTGACACATACATGAGGTGTATATTTGATGATGTTGGTACATATTGATGAGTCATAGTTTATGAGTAGTTGACACATGATTGGTACATACTTGGTACATGGTTGGATGCACGTGTTTATGGTACAAGTTGATTACAGGTTGGTTCATGGTTGATGCACTTGTTTATGGTACAGGTTGAGGTACAGGTTGATGCATGGTTGATGCATGGCTTAGGTTATTAGTACGGGTTGTTTGGTACAGGTTTACAACAGTATATCTCACAGTGATAGTGTGACAGAGGTTCCATCATTCTACTTCTACTTCAGGGCGGTTGGACGAGGCAAGGACAGGTGGTTGTAGCCACCTTCCGGTTGTAGCCAGAGAACATAGGGGGTTGTAGCCTCCTTCTGGTTGTAGCTAGAGAATTGGAGAGTTGGATATTCCCTCAGGTTGTAGCCTGAGAAACTAGGGAGTTGGAGCCTTCTTCCAGTTGCAGCTGGAAAACAAAGAAAGATGGTGCTTCCAATGAATGAAATTATTCAAGACATATAAGAAAAAACATTCCGTGGTTTTCTCCTGCTTTGGGTTTCCACATAAAAAAACCGGTGTACTGTGTATGTGTATGATTGTTCATTTGTTCATTGTTCATTATTGGATGATAATTCTACATTGATATAACACTTGGATTATTTGGTTTAAAAAATATTATTATTTCTCTATTACTAATTCAACCCCCCCTCTCAGTAATCCAACAATTGGTATCAGAGCAGGTTCTTTCACAAATTAGTTTAACCACTGAAAGGTAGATAATGGAGAGCAACAACTTGTATAAAAATGGAATACCATAGTTTGATGGAAAGAAGTATGATTTTTGGAGCATAAGGATGAAGACATATATACATGCACAGGGATTTCAAGTTTGGCAATCAATTGTAGATGGATACACAGCACCAACAGTTCCACCAACAAATGACAAAGCAATGAAACTTGATGAGAATAATTTCAAAGAGAAAAATGCACTTTTGAATGGTCTCAGTGATATAGTATTCACCAAAGTTGCACATTGTGATGCAGGAGCATCACCAACATCAAGCGAGCCAGCGCGGAAGTAGAAGACAGCTGGACAATGCCAGCGCAAATTTTGAAATTTTCTTGAAGTTGATGAAAAATCTTAAATGAAGTCATTAAGAAGGGGCGCACTTGTAAATTGTAAACTGACCTTGAGCAATTTTCTCTCGTCCTTAGTAGGTAGAAGGCATTTATAGTAGTTAATGCAGGTAGATAGAATTTAATTCTAGATTAGACAGTTTCTAGAGCGCAAGAGGGAAACGGGATATAGACACCCTCATTGTGTATTGTAATAGTTAGTGTATCATGAGCATAGAAGAGAAGCACAGAGTTGTGTAAGAACACCCATGTACAGATATTTGGATTAATAGAAAGAGGTTGATTCAAATTCATGGTTTCGTGTTTGTTCTCTGTGTATTGATGTTGAATGATATGCTCATGAATCTTTGCTTCCTGTTATACATTTTCTTTATATGTTGTGTATATGATTTCATGTTTGAGTTGAAGTCTGAAAGGAAGTAGGAATGAGTTTCAATTGTTTCTCTATCTGAGCAAGAGTTCCTACAAGGAGTGTAGTTGAAGTGTCTACAAGGAGTGCGTTGACAAAGGGGCTCAGATAGGGTAACTTTTGTTCTCATTCACACAAAAGTGCAGTCAGGCACAGGAGTCGTGCAAGGAGTGTGCAGGCCAAGCAAAGCCTCAGGGTTGTGAACCTGAGTGAAGCATTGAGAGACTGCTGCTGCAAGAGTGCACAGGGTCGAAGGAAATTCAGCACTTGGAAGTGTCTGAAGCTTGCCGCAAGGAGTGCAAGCAAGAGGTTTTCTAGGAAGACGCAGAGTCGTGGAAAGTTCAGAAGTTTGACGCCTTCAAGGTCATTGAAGGAGTCGAAGGGATTTCACGTCTTGAAGTTTGTAAGGAGGTATAGGACCTTCGAGTAATTGCCAAAGGTTTACATAGGAAGTTTGTGCCGTGGAGTGTTTAGCAGGCATTGCAAGTTTGCGCCGCAGGTGGACGAGTTCCGTGGAGAGAAGCACTTTAGTTAGTTGTGCAGAAATCATCAGGAAGGACGGACGATCCGAAATTCTCTGAGGAGAATTCATGAATTTCCATGAGCCATTAGATCTCGCGGAGGAGCAGGGGAGATACAGTGAGTATTCCCAAAAGGTTCGAAGCTCAGGAGGGTAGGACCGTAGATCCAAGCATAAGGGTCGTCGGATTCACACATGGATTTCCATATCGGAGTTTCATAGGGTGGAGTCCCGTAACCATTGCAACAGGAATCACGATATTCCAAAACGCAATATCTCGACAACCAAAGGATAGTGTGGGCCACGGAGGAGTCAACGAGGTGGACAGGTGGCACGTCATTTCGTAGTTTCGTGGAAAGTAAAGCCCTGAAACATCTGCATTCGGATTCGCGATATTGCGAATTCCGAATTCCCGACGAGGTGACGGGCATTGAAAGGTCAACTCGTGCGTGTATCGGAGGATCGGCATATCAGAATTCATGAGTTGGGAAACCAAGTTGCTCGACCTCGCGATCGCCGAAATCATGATAAGGAAAATCCCGATATGGAAAGAGAAGGGTTAGCGTTGACTTGTATCGGGTTTCAGGGATTCGAGAGACCAACTCTTGATCATTGGATTCGCGAAATCCGATCTCCTAGGTGTAAAGAGGGGACCTGTGAGAGTTGTTGTGGGTGAAGATTTCCCGATAGGGAAATAGAAGAACCGTTTTAGAGTTCTTCGGGCCAGTAGAGAAGGAAAGATCCTGTGATCATGTGGACCTTCTGACCTATGGGTTGTGAAGGGGTTGCGTTGCCGTCAGTTTGGTATCAGAGCACAGAAAGGTTCTTTGCTTTCTGTAGCAAGGAAAGAGAGAATTCATCATGCCGCCGAGGAGAAGAGATAGACAGTCACCCGATCCAGAGGATAGGGAAATGCCGTGAAGAAGAGGCAGGCAGATGACAGGTCCAGCTATGGAGAGAGAGATGCGTGATCTACGAGCTAGACTCGAAGACATGGAGACAGCACAAAGACGTACAGTCAGTGTTGGAGATCTCAGTGATTCCGAAAGAGAAATTGAGGCTAAACAGGAAGAAGAAGTTGCAGCTGAAGATGCATCATATGAACACTTGATCAGAGCTATTGCAAGGATGGGTACAAGAGCGAAGATGGACATTCCAGTTTACGAGGGAAACTTGGATGCAGAGGATCTTCTAGACTGGATTAGAGCTCTGGATACATATTTCGACTATGAAGATGTCGAAGAGGACAAGAAAGTCAAGCATGCTGTCACAAGATTGAAGGGACATGCAGCATTGTGGTGGGATGAACTACAAGCTGACAGACGCTGCAAGGGTAAGCAGAAGATCAAAAGCTGGGATAGAATAATCGCGAAGATGAAGGCGAAATTCATACCCAGGGATTATCAAATTACTCTGTTCAGGAGGATGCAGAACCTGAGACAGAACCTGATGACAGTAAAAGAATACACTGAGGAATTCTATAAACTTAACATCAGGGCAGGTCATCTAGAGAGCGATGATGAAAAGGTTGCTAGATATCTGAATGGTCTGAGATATGACATTCAGGATGAGATGAGTATGGTAACCATCCGAACGGTGGAAGTTGCTTATCAGATGGCTCTGAAAGAGAAAGAGAAGCTGAGCCGGAAGCAGAGTCAAAGAGGCCGAGGCAGAAGTCATCCCAGAGGAAAATCAGTTGCCCAGGATAAATATCAGAAGCCCAAGGAAGACTGGAAGAAGCCTCAGACTCGAACAGAGAGAGGTGGAAGTTCACAGTGAGGGCAATATGTTGAACAGTGAGGACAACATACAGAGCAGAGAGGAGATTATGCTGATAACAATACTTTTCCTCGTACTAGAGGTAGAGGAAGAGGAAGAGGTGGAGTAATCACATGCTTCACATGTGGGAAGAATGGGCACAAGTCTTACGAGTATCCAGATAAAAAGAAAGAGAGTGGAGAAACTCACATCGCCGAGGCACAGAGGTGAGATGTTGAGGCAAAAGACGCTGAAGGCGGAAGATCGCTGATGATGCGAAAAGCTCTTTTGACACCAGAGAAGGAGGTGGAGAGTTCATTCCAAAGGACCAGACTTTTCCGGACTGCTTGCAAGACCAAGGACAGGGTATGCAAGTTCATTGTAGACAGTGGTAGCACGGATAATCTCGTTTCTACAAATATGGTAGAAAAGCTGGAGCTAGAGACGATTGATCATCCAAGCCCATACAAAATTTCGTGGCTACAAAAAGGACATC
>SNQJ01S0024245.1:8912-34602 GCA_010110895.2 Picea sitchensis
GGGATTGATGTCGTACAATAGTCGACACTGTTGGATGAAGCGAAGATTGCTTCCTTGGCAGAGCCATCGAATGGTGTAGGGTTGTGGGTGCAGCGTTGTCAGCAGGGCCAATCGCTTGACGACCTCTGATGAGATGAGGTTCTTCTAGCTACCGCTATCAACAATGAAGGGAAACGAGGTGCCTTTTACCCACATCTATGAATGGAAGAGGCACTCTCCTTCTTATGGCTCGTCTAGTTCAAGGATGATTTGAGGGGATAAATTTCGTTCATGGGCTAATTTTCCATGGTTTTTCCAAAAAAATGATTCGCTATTTTAAAATTAATTCGCCCAAATTTTATAGGATAAAATTATTTTACCTTAAAAATTGCCAAAATTTTATACAAACTATATAAAATCCTTAGAAATTTGAATATTTTTACAAAAATATCGCTAAACATTTATAGTTGGCATATGAAGGATTACTAAGATTCTCCAAGGATTCTATGTTTTAAAATAAATTTCCATCCTTAAAATCATCCCTGGTCTAGTTCACTAGGCTGGAGCTTGGTCGTAGAAATAGTGGCATTGGGTTCTGCGTCAATGATCTGTCTTCCTCTTTCTGATTCTGACTTAGATTCAGAACCCACATCTAATTCAAAGGCTTTCACTTCACCCACTAGCGACTGCTTTAAGCGATAATCAATAGTGTTATGCCAAGGGATCTTATGGAAGTCGCACCACTTCCCAATATATTTCTTTGTCTTTGTTGGGACAGGGGCAGACCCAAGGTTCAACGCTACAACAACGCACCAACAAAACCCTAACTACCAGCCCTTTTGGCAACACCTGTGAAGAAGATGAAGTCTCACCCGAGGTAGAGGCAGGGGTGGTTGCAGGAATCATGTGTCTGGAACCTTAGCTGGGACACAGATATGTGATTATAATACTTAATAAAGCACTTAGCACTATTATATCGTTATTAGTTAACCAATATATACTCCACAGAGAAAATAGAGCATTGCAACATTCACCCTGATCTAATGTATTTAAGCACTTAGCATAAAGAAATGGATCAAATATGGTAGATTTAAGCACTAAGGACATTTAACTATATCAGATCTAACATATAGATTCATCATAAGAACAAATCATAAACATATCTATCTATCTATCAAGCACTTATCAAATAACACATGAATATATCAAAACATCGCACAGAGCAGAATAACGCAGTATTTATGTGGTTCACCCCCACCCTGGGGATACGTCCACCAACTCTTCTTCTTTATTAGCTTCAATCATTCATCTACATGCACAAAGACACAAAACCCTTACTCGGCATAGGACAAGAGATCTGTGCAGCTCGCTAGATCCTCCTTACTTGCGTTACAACACAAAGCCTTCGCAGTCTCTTACAATGACTTGCACTTAGCTTTGCAAGTCTCATACAGTATGCATGAACCCTTAATATTATTGATCACACAGATCCAACTCTTAGCACTTAGCCACTTGCACAACTCTTGTGCACTATTTCTTACATTTCCTAGACTTCTATTTATATATACAAAATAGGCCTAAACATGAGTAAACCCATGGGCTGACATCCCATTCCCGTTACATATTTCCAAATCCCCAAAAAGGACCCAAAAGGGGCCAAGATCCTGCGATATCTGCTTCATCTTATGATCCATCTTCAATAGGCTTTCGAAGTCCCAAAATAGGTCAGACTTGACCAAGGATCTCCCAAAACTTGGTCAAGGGCCAACAGGCCCCCAACACTCACCTGTGACTCATCCCGAGTCACTCTGGTCTGACTAGTTCTACTTTGAATGCCTCGAGCTTGGCTCGAGTGGCTTCGACTTGCTGCTGTGCCACAACCTCATGTTCTGTGAACTCTTGGATGACTACATCATTGATCGGTCCCTCTAGACACTGTTCAACTGTAGTGACAACCTGCTCTAGTTCTTCTCCTTGGCCTTTTACCTCTCTAAACAATTGATATGACTTATCTTGCATAGGTTGGAGTTTCTGAGTTACCTCCATAACTCTGCTCTGGATAGTATGGATTTGTTGCTGTGTAGTTCATTTCTCTTGGGAGCGCTTCATTCTTTCCACAGCTGATAGGGACTTCAGCTGCGTTTGTATCTTTTTGGATTGATACTTCACCTCTTGGAGTTGCGACTCCAGTGCCTTCAATTCCGGGTTCTCCGTGAGTTTTTCATAGGTTTGGGCACTATGATTGGTGAGGTGCTTACATTCCAAGGTAAGATACTTGAGCCTTTCAACTCCACTCCTGGCGGTTGCTTACTTTTGGTATCTTACATCTTGTGGGGTCTCGGGTACTGTGCGTAGTTCCAATTCTGCAATGCGTTGTTGTAGCTGCTGGATCACTTCTTCAAGTTGCGCTACTTGTTGTGGAAATAAATCTTCAGACTTTACTTCTATGAATTTCATAGAGAGAAGTGCTATTTTGACCATTTCCTTTACTTTGAGTTTCTCTGTGAGCAACTGTTCCTTTTCTTGCTGTAGCTGTGCTTTTTTTTCGTCAAACTTCGCTTGGAGAGAAATCTTTTCCCATTCTGCAGCACTGTGTTGCTCTACTAGTACCCCTTGTACTTGTGTCAAAGCCTGGGTGGCTTGCATTGTTTCTTCCTGTGCTCGTCAAAGGCGAGATTCGACTGTATCGACTAAGAGGTGGAGTTGAGCTAGCTCATCTCCCAATTCTGGCTCTCCTGGCGCAGTGGAGACTACGCGGCTGGACTGTAGGGCTTGTTGTACCCCTCAGAGTTTAGTTTCAATTCGATCATATATATCCTCTTACTTTTCTTCTTGTTTCTCTGCTATTTCCAGTGAAGCATATTGCAAGGCTACTATGAGGAAGTTGAAGTCATCATAGGTGAGGGCGGTCTGCATCTTGGTCATGGTGGCCTTTGCTTTCTTTTGGGAGGAAGGTTTCGAAGGAGAAAATTTTCTCTTCTTCAAGGGATCAACCTCATCTCCTTGATTTTATTCGACTTCTTTGTCACCTAAATATTCTCCATCACCTCCTTTCTCTGGTGAGATGGAGGCAATCTTCACGGATGCGTTGTCTAATTCTTGGACCTCTTCAGTTTTATTTTCCCTGCTAGGTCTGGGTGTATCCTGCGTAGTTTCTAGGCTATCAATGTCAGATATCTCTGCAGTGTCTGTTGGAAAAAGGAGGTCCGTCGACCAGTCCTTGGTGATCTCCTCCATGTCCTCCTCCATCAGCTTGCAGTAGGACTAAAGCTGTTGCTTGTGTTCATCAACGTGCACTGTGATGTAAGTAAAATGTCGATCTGCGCTGAACTTCAGCAGAGGCTTGAACTGATGTAGAGTGTTCGGAGTCATGTGAGGCTCATACTGTATGGCTACCTTAAGTTTATTATAGTAGGTATGAAAAACAACATTTGACTGCTACTGTTTATTCATGTCGCTTGAGTACCACAATGTACTAAACTTCGCGGCTAGTGGTTCAAAAGGATCGATGTCTAGGAAGGTCATACCTTCCGGCATATCCCAGGCAATAAAAGATATTAGTATCAAAAGCCAGCTGAAATGAAATTTATATCCTTGATCTTGTGCTTCTCTGCAGTCGAGTTCCAACTGGTTCACTAGGTACTTCACCCAGTTCATATGGAGACCTTCCATGCACTTCCCTACAAGGTCGACTACAAAACCGGTGACTTGGGTAGGGTGGTTCTTTTGTACTAACTTCCCTGCAATCAACTAATAGGCGAGGTGCACTGTGCCACTCTGGATAGAAGTTACCTTGTATCCTCGCGTGCCCTTCTTGATATCGCCATAAGTATCCTTGATCCGCTGTGCTAGAGTGCGATCCATGGCTTTTCCAGGGTAAAAATCTTGTGGATCGGGTCCTTGCATACTCAACCCCGTGATTCGATTGATCAGTGTCAGATCAACTGTTATATGATGGTTTAGCCACAAATAAATGCCATGTTAACAAGACAACAATAGCTTGACACATGCATTTACCTTCTGGTGTCATCTGAAGTAAGGAATATTCATGACATTGAGCAGGGTGGACTACGCGAGGTTCATAGTCCATGACTAGGGGATTATCTTTGAATTCTTCCCCTTAGTCTGGGTCAGGTACTTATGTGGGGCGAGCATGTTGTAAACTTTGCGATCTCTGAGGTTGAAGTTGCTAAAATTCAACGCCGCAATCTTATCTTTGTCTGCTCGAACTATGTGTATCCCCTTTGGGAGGTTCGCAGTGACCAAGGTGTATTCGAAATCTCTGGGCATGCTATCTCAATTTACTGCATCGCTCAGGGGTGGAATATAGGTAGGTAATATGGTCAGGATCAATTTAGCATTCGCTAGATCATCCCTGTTCTTGGTTCACTTTTCATTAGATGGCCGGGATGGTCCAGCTCTGTGAGCAGTGGATGGAGAGGCTAGCAGTCCTCTCATCGACGATGCTTGTACACCTGTAGACATTGACATGACTCTTTCAGTCATGAGGTCGATAAAAACATCTTCAACATCTTTCTCTACAACTCTCAATTCGTCCGACATACACACTTGGGGTTAACAATCTCGAGTTCAGGGAATAAATTAGACACTGTAATAGGATAGAAAACAAGAGTATGATGATCACTGTATAAAATCGACTTAGTCTACGGGCTCAAAATCTCAGTTGGAAAAACTGTTCTCGGTGCATGGAATGACGGGATACATAGGTAACTTGACAATGGGTCACTTGCAACGGGTATGAAGCCTTCATTAACTCTGTTCTATCTATTATGGCGTGGTCCCAATGGTTGAATGGTGAGTTGTATGTCCATAAATGTCTTTCAGCCCATTCAGAGCGTTGGTCTAACGATTATAATGTCCCCAACGGATATATTGCGTCGCCATGGCGAAGTGCCATGTGTCATTTTTCTGATATCCCGACGAAGCTCCAATTTTGTAAATTTTTCTTCTGCGAGGTTTCCTCTGGAACCTTCTGCAACTTGTTGATCTTAGCCCACTTATTATTTAGCTTTCTATCCTTCTTCCCAGTGAGCTTTTTTTCGGTATGCCTTTTTCCGTTCCGATTCTTATCTTCTTTTGACATAGTGACTTCGTGCTGTTAGGATTATTTCCTAAGATTCAAGGGTGATCCTTCTTCTTTATCTGGAATAGGTGCTTTAATCTTTCGTGGGCCTTCTAGTGTTCTTTCAACTTTGACATCTGGGTCTCTGGTGTTAAATAGATTTGATCTATTCTTCTGTTCTTCAATCAAGTGTGCGATCCTTCTAGTCACAAATTATTTTAACTCTTGCTTCTTCTGTTCTAAAACTTCCTCTTCTTCTTTCCTTCTGGCCTGATCTCTTTCAATCCAAGGTTTTCCTAGTAACATGGTAAATGGGGAACTATTCTCAATAAATTTAATAATCTCAAAATCTTCCTCTGTCGAAGTTCCATTGGCATTCATAGGTTTTTGGGTGAGCTTTCCACATTGGTTTATCAGCTTTCCTTTGAATATTCCTATTCCTCCTAGTGAAGGAATCATAGCAGGCTTCCCTATATCTTCCCATGTTCTCTTTGTCATGATATTCACCTTTGTTTCCTCATCTAGAACACAGTCAATGTTGAAGTATCATATTCTTGATTCAAGGAATTCTTTTTCTTTGAAGATCCCTGATAGTTTGACATGTCGGTGATCATTCAGGGTTTCTCTTATTTGTAGCAATACTTTCTCTGAATATTTCTAGGGTTTTTCTATTTCTGGATCTGCCTTAGGGTTTTCTTGTCTCATGTCCATTCCTTCAAGCTTATCAATCATTCTAGGACAATCCAATACTTTATGGTCCATAGCTTTACAACACAGACAACTGGGTCTTTTCCCATGGCATTCCTTAGCAATATGTCCCGGTCTTCTGCAACTGTAACAAAGGGTTAACCTCTCTTTCTTTTGAATGATCCCCAACCTTTCTTGTACTGCGCACTAGGATCATTGTAGCTAACCTACAAAAAATTCTTTCTAGGATCCTGCATACACTTATTAGTTCAGACATTCTTTTTATGCATAGGTATAACATATTTTTCAATATTCTTATTAGATCTATTCATATCAAACCTTCTTTCATCTATGAATACCCTAGTTTTCAAGCTAGGACAAAATCTATCAAATATACCTAGATCCATGCTTTAGAAACAAAAAATTCCACTTATCTTACTTCTGCGAAGCACAAACCTTTTAGATCTAGAACTTTTCAATATTCTTACCTTTATCAGAGAGAGCTTTCAGATCTAGAAACTTTCAATATTCTTTCCTTTATCAGAGCACAGAGCTTTCAGATCTTACCTCTTTTAATCAATAATTCTCACTTTTACCTTTCTTAGAGCACAAAGCTTCCAGATCTTACCTCTTTTCTTCAGATCAAACTTCTTTTCCTTAGCACAGATCTTGCCAAACTAGTAGAGTACTGCACACTAGAGAAACAGATCTACACACAGAGCTTTCACAATTTCAGGTCGGATCTTTGCACAGAGGTTCTTCTTCCTCAGTTCCTAGCAATCACAGTTTCATGTCCCATCAATAGAACCATTTGTTGGCACAACCCAGGGTTCAATGCTACAACAACGCACCAACAAAACCCTAACTAACGACCCTTTTGGCAACACCTGCGAAGCAGATGAAGTCACACCCGAGGTAGAGGTAGGGGTGTTTGCAGGACTTGGGTGTCTGCAACCTTAGCTAGGACACAGATATGTGATTATAATACTTAATAGAAAACTTAGCATTGTTAGTTCATTATTAATTAACCAATGTCTACTCCACAGAGAAAACAGAGCATCGCAACATTCACCATGATCTAATGTATTTAAGCACTTAGCATAAAGAAATGGATCAGATCTGGCAGATTCAAGCACTAAGGACATTTACCTATATCATATCTAACATCCAGATTCATCATAAGCACAAAGCATAAACAGATCTATCTATCTATCAAGCACTTAGAAAATAACACATGAATATATCAAAACATCGCATAGAGAAGAATAAAACATATTTATGTGGTTCACCCCCACCCTGGGGCTATGCCCACTAGCTCTTCTTCTTTATTAGATTCAATAAGTCATCTACATCCAGAGAGACACAAAACCTTTACTTGGCATAGGACCGGAGATATGCACAACTCGATAGATCCTCCTTCCTTGCGTTATAGCACAAAGCCTTCACAGTCTCTTACAATGACTTGCACTTAGCTCTGCAAGTCTCATATAGTATGCACGAAGCCTTACAATTATTGATCACACAGATCCAACTCTTAGAACTTAGCCACTTGCACAAATCTTGCGCACTACTTCTTACATTGCCTAGCCTTCTATATATATATACAAAATAGGCCTAAACATCGGTAAACCCATTGGCCGACATCCCATTCCCATTACATATTCCCATATCCCAAAAAAAGACCCAAAAAGGGGTCGAGATCCCACGACCTCTGCTTCATCTTGTGCTCTGTCTTTGACAGGCTGTCGAAGTCCCAAAATAGGTAAAACTTGACCAAGGATCTCCCAAAACTTGGTCAAGCACCAACAGTCTTTCCAGTGTCTTTCTTTGCTTGCGTCTTGGACAATTTCTCCAAATACTGTCCATCTTTGTTCTGTCCTTTTTTCTGTGGGTTGGGGCCGCCCTTTCCTAGATTTTACTGTGAGGGTTTCCTAGGCCCAAATTTTCGCATCTTTTGTTTGAGCTTCTGCTCGATTTTGACGGCATATCGATAGGTCACGCGCAAGGACGAGCTGTCCAGAAATTCCATTTCGGTCTAGATGTATCTATGCAGAGCACCGTGATACTTGAGCACCATATATCGCTCTGAATCTTTGATACCCATCTTGGTGCGCAAGGTATGGAAGATATTTGTGAACTCTATCACTTCTTGGTCTCTTTCTTGGCGTAGTGTGGTCCATTTGGTATACAAGTCATCATAACTTCCGAAAGGGTAGTATTGTTTCTTAATAACATCCCTAAAGGATTCTCAGGTGACCGTGACTATAAATAATGAGGGTTCCTCTGTTTCCTTTTTCTCACAAAAAGTTTCCCACCAATATTTGACATGGGGAACGAATTTGAGGAGTGCAAAAGTAATATTTTCTCTATTCGAAAAGTTATGGACAAAAAAATACCCTTCTAGTAGATTCAACCACTTGTCTATAATATCTGCGTCTATCTGACCTTCAAATATAGGAACATCGAAGTAGATTTGTACCTTGAAGGGGGCAGTGCCTCCGCTCGAGGAAGATGCGTCACCTATTGGTAGCCGCCGAAGGATTTGCGCGAAAGTATCCATCATCTCGTTCCTCTGTTGTGTGAGGAATTCCTCAAACAACATTTTGAAAGGATCTCCTGTCCCATCATCTTTATTTTCTCCTTCCATGAGAGGTTGCTTGGGCATGCGAGATATTTTTTCCTCAAGAGAAACAAACTCAAGACCTAATTATTTGTACCTGCTGAGCACTCAACACACCCTAAAAATCCCATGTCATATATTCACTTTTTGGGTACCACTTGATCTTTGCATTTTCTGATTCGACTTCATTTTGAGAAATGTTTGGCTTTGCTTATTTTCTTGACTCTCATTAGATTTTCTGGTCTATTTTAACTTATGAAACCCCATGAATTAAAAAGACTTAATGCCTGGATAAAGAATCAAAATCTAAGACACTTCACCCGACACATTCAGTTTCGACATCAGAAGGAATTCAAAGATGGAAAAGAACCACTCGGCAAACCTCAGTCGTCGAGCGTCGATCTTCATCGATATCAGAAAAAGGAAGTTTTGTTTTATGACAAGTATTGCATAAAGACATCATCGATAGTCGATCCCCTTCGACTTCGGTAAAAGATGAAGGGAATAATCGTTAACCAAGAAATAAAAGAGATTGTTGATAGCTGATGCCTGATGAACTTATCGGAACCAGGGGAAGCCTAAAAATATTACCATAGACATTTTGACTGCGCTAAAAGATACTCCCGATCACCGATCCCCGATGCGTTTTCGACATCGAGACTTTTGCAAAGGAGTTAATCCGAAGAAAAAAAAAACGTGATAGGTTTATCGTCGATCGCCGACCTTGGATACTTTTCGGCATCGACAAGCCAATGTTTGTTTTATAACGCATAACTTAAGGAAAGTATCGAATCCAATTAATACATGCAAATTAGGTCACCGGTCTTCAACACCATGTGTATTTTCCATATTGGAGAACCGTACGGTCTAGTTTTACCCCGAGTCATTCTTGGTTCCCTAGGTCCAAGTCACATCTCCGAGTCATCTTTACCACAACAACATTGTATGATGAGATTGATCAGCATCGAAGATTTTGCAAGAGACATCAACGAAAACATTCAAAGCACATCCCTGATTCCCGATCCACCCACTAAGAGAGAGACATGATGAGATGTTTTAGTGTTGGTGATCTGAAAAGATCTTTTAAATGACAATGGTTGAGTTATCAAGCATGTGTTAATTTACCATTCAAAAACTTAAATGAGGAAGGAGATTTTAATGAAAGAATGTTGCGGCCATCTTAAACAATACAGAACACAAAATAGACATAAGGAACAACAAACCATAACACCAAGCTTGATAACGGAGTTCGGCAAGGTTGCCTATGTCTCTGGGCCTTTGTCTCAGTGGGGAAGGCTTTCTTATTGATTTCTTCAAATGCTCAAAATGTACATAAAAATTACATCAAATAAATTTCATACTAATCTCACTATGTTCTGCTTGACCTCAAAAATCCAATGCAACTAACAACACTGAAAAAGACCAAATGTAGCTCTCGAAAATGGCCTCCAAAATTTGTTTGTTTGGCTCACTGGTTTTTCCTACATAAACTAAACTTTTCTGCTATGTTTTATATTAATTTGACCTGTTGTACATTGGTATACCTTTTGGTTAAATAATATGAAGTTGTGGGATCAAATCCCAACCACCCACGATTTCTTGGCTTGAAATCTACAAAATATGATCCACTTCTGGCATACAAAGTAATCTACACCTTTCCACATGGCTTAACAAACCATATAATATGGTTTTAATAACCATATTAGGATTTGTTATAAAAAACGTGGCATAACCTTTTATGGGATTTACGCACCTTTTATGGGATTTAGATACTTTATTATTATATATATGGTTTCCATATTACATGGCATAAAATATTAATTACAATATCAATATGGTTTAAATGGACCACTTTATTGGCACATATTTCGTGGGTGTGATTTTATTAACCACATGTTAGTGGTGTGGCATTAAAACTTGGAAATGGTGCCACCCATATCATAAACTTTAACTTTGCATTTTTTTATGCCATAAAATATGGGATATGAGCCCTTTATGGTGGGGATATAAACATAACATATCTACATTATAAAAATAATTTGACACATGATTTTAATAAGTAATATGAAACCACATCATCTGCCATATTCATATTCATAGTGTTTACAAGAAACGTTTTGCATTTTAGCTTTTGTTCAAAAGAGAAAATTGGAAAATTTTATAGCTTTGATTGTTTGATATCAAGATTGTTCAAAGTTTGAAGGAATTGTTATTTTGCAACTTGTTGTATTTTGGAAAAAATAAAACTTTATCTCTTATGTAACTAGAGTTCATCAAACAAAAAGATTGCATCTCATTTCTCTTTGCATATTTTTGAGTCAATGTCAAGCACTACTTTATCAGTTTCATCTCCGCTTCCTTTTTGAGTTAAACAACAACCATTAAAATTAAGCGTAATTTTAAAATTTATCTAGTAAATTTTATTTTCTAGAACTCTTGTACACCAACATTAGCTAGAGATAGCGCTTTGTAATAGGTTGTGAGGAATACTCTCCAAAGCATCAAAACAAACAATAGCATCTTGTGATAGAGAGAGTTAAATCACTTGCTACATTTTTTTCTAGGAAGCCCTTCTAATACAAGGGTTAATCACGAGGTCGTATTAAGGCCAACATAGTTACTCACCCTTCTTTGTTGGTCCTAGTGTAGTGAATGCACGTATTATTAGAGGTCACTTGAGAAGAAAATCCTGTGCATACATTCTCGAGGCGATTTCGGACATAGATACCCTGCCCTTGCACGTATATCGGACTGTCGACTGCTTCCCTAGGCATCATTGTCGTAATTGGTAACCTTAGTAGCCTACATCTTTAGGGTATTTACATGAGGTGACTTTAGAGGGGCAAGTATTCACGGTACCTAGAATCGACATTGGCTAAAGTCAGTTGGGCTCCTTGGAGGGTATACCTATGATTATGTGTGGGATCTTGCACCAGGGTGTAATTCCGTTAAGAAAACCATCAATGTAACTTTTACACCTGCTTTATCCCAACTCCTTCTTGTCTTGATCTCGCAATGTTGGATTTCATCACCAACTAGTGATTTTGAAATAAGAAGGTTTGTTTGTATGATTGATATCTAGATTTTATTAGTGTGTTTTTTTTGTCTTCCCTAGTTGGCCATAGATCATTTTTATTCCTTATTGGGTGTGGTCAACATCGACCCTCATCGTTCATGTAGGATGCAAGGATTGCCTCCAGAAGAACCAAAAGAATACGCCCCCTTGCTTCCTAATTCTTTAGAGGGTCCTTCGCTTGAAGAATCAGTCAATAACGATGCATCCTATGATATTGGGAGTTCTACTCCATTGGTTGAACCATCACTCCATGTCAATATGTTATTGAATGTTACTCAAGACCCTGTTTTTCTCAGAATAAACTCCTTCAGAGATGTTGTTGCTGAAGAATATCCTAGAATACCTTCGAGACCTTTCATAGAGTCCAACATGGATGAACCACCATTTCCTAGTGAAGCATTTAGATCTCTGGTTCAAACTTTTGGAACTTTCAATCCCAGTTCTATCCTAGTCTGTTCTTTGTGGATAACTCCCTTGGGACATGATATTTTTTATAAACTAGGTATGAGTCCAAACCAACCTACATCACCACATGTACCTTTTACTTCTATTGCTTATATAATACCTCCAAATCATTTTACTGGCACGACAAGTAATATTGCTACCATTTCAGACCCGCTGTTAGTTGGTACACATACAATTCTTCCTAGCAAGTTCACTAGCCTTACCATAATCCCGCAAGTTTCACCTTTTTCTGTTGGAGGTTTGGTAACAATTCAATCCCCTATTGGAACACCACTTTCATCTAGACCAAATCCATCACTTACATCTGGGCATAATTCTACTAGTGGTTTTATTCCTAATCCTACACATGGTTTACCTGGAGGTCCTAGTCTTCCTCCACCACCTGGATGATCTAATATTCCTGGACCAGGTAGCTCCAATTTTCTTGGAGGCATAAGTCATTCTTTTACTTCTGGTTTTCAACTTTCTATTGGAGGATACTCATATGGGGTTCCACCCCAAGTTGGGGGTCAACCTCAAGTTGGGGGGAAATCCCAAGTTGCAGGACATAATCTAGTTTACAGGAAATCTATGACTAGATTGCAAACCCAATCTTGGAATTCTCCTTTCCAAGGAAATCAACAACTAACTGGGGGGAAAACTCCTCAAATGAATTCTTTTGTACCCTCTTATTGCAGGAAACCTTTTCCAGACACTGTATACCCTACCTGGGGTCAAGATTTCCAATCTAATTCACCTTTCCCAGGTGACTTACCAAATCAACAAGATAATGTTGGCTACTTCACTCAAAATCCTCTTCAACTGAATTTGACTGGACTCTGTAACTATTTGCAAACAACTTATGGTCCTACTGGTATACCTAGGGGATTACCTCCTCAAAATTATCAGTTTCCTCAAGTTAACAGACAATTGCCATTTCTAGCTACTTTGGATTTACCAGATTTGTTTCGAATTTTGAATTATCCTATCTTACATTCTCCTTTTTGGTCAGTTATACCTGCTAAGTTATCGTCAAACATTCAAAAGTTTGATGGTTGTTCAGGAGAATATCCAAATAATCATGTTATGACTTTTCATCTTTGGTGTTCATCAAAATCCTTGATGGATGACTCCATACAACTACGTCTTTTCCAACAGAATCATACGGGTTTGACTACTAAATGGTACATTGAATTTCCAAGAGGTTTATTTAATGATTTCAACACCTTATCAATGGATTTCTTGACACATTACCAACTTTCGATATGATATGGGACAGGAACAAAATTTTTAAGTTCATTTAAACAATCCTCTTCTACCCACATCTCCGATCATATTCATGAGTGGAGGAGGAGACAATGATTAATAAAAGTTCCTCTTCCTGATCAATTATTGGCTGAGTGGTTCACCAAGTCACTCATCAGTCCTATAGATCGTGATATTTCCATGGTATGTGTTGTCACTAAAGAACAACTAATCAGTCATGCCCAATACTTGGATCTTGTTTATTCTCAAACGGGCACATTATATGACTTGATCCCTGACGCTCCTCTCCCATCTACAAATCCAACCCCAATGATTCTCATAGAATATCATGCTTTTGATGGTGTGATTGGTAATTTTCATACAGAGACTTAGACCAAGCAAGTCAATCATTCCAATCCCAAACCTGCTACTACCAGGGTACAAAATGCTACTCCTCCTACTACTTCTCCTCGTAAAACCTATGAGGTGAATAAGGTCTAGTCGATGACTACCTATAAATCTCAAAGTAAGAAGAAAGGGAAGGGTAAGAATAAAGAGGAAAAAACTAATAATCAACCACCAGATAAACCAAAAACTGAACCTGTTGATGATAAATAAAAGATTAAACCTCGTTATACATGCCTTATTTGTGGCGAGGATCATTACACGAAAGATTGTCCAAGACGTGCAGAAGTTAATCAATTCCTCCAAGGAACCGAGGATCCCCCTATGCCTGTCATTTTGTCACAAACTTTTCCTTCTCAACAACAGGCCCAACTGGTTATTCATGATGAACCTTCTCCCTCTACCAACTCTTATGTGCTTATGTGTATTGGTGAATCCAAGAAAAATGAAGTTGCAGTCGCTACTCGAAGAAAATATTATTCTCCTTCTAAAGATAAAGTTGATGATCAAACTCCTCCATCAGATATACCTCCCAATGGTCCTCTTCATCTCGAATGACCTAATCCTGAGACAATCATTCCTATGCCTCCTAAGTTTGTCGTTTGTAAGTTGTCATTTAACCCACATGCACGTGCAACTCAAAACTATAGTATTGTAGAATATCTTGCACAGGAACCATCTGCGATGTCAACTCTCAAAGTCCTTCAAAGTTTTCCTACTCAATGGAAGGAATCGTTAAAGGATATTGGTGGAATCAATCCCACTGACAAAAAAATTATAATCTTTGACTTGGAGGATCACATCCCAAGACTCCCTCATTAATTATCTTTTCAAATACAAGTAATTGTGGAAACAAAGAATATTTTTCAAACAATTGTTGATGAAGGGGCTTCGACTTGCATCGTGTCCGTCACCTGTTGGAAATTCATCGAATCTCCTACCCTTAACGAGTCAAATAACACGTTAAAATATTTTAATGGTACAAGGTACAAACCTTATGGTGTTCTTCCTACATTATCTATTGCGTTAAAAGGAAAAGTGGTTACTGTTGAGGTTTAAGTGTTTGATGCACCTCTTGATTACAACCTCATACTTGGTCGTAGTTGGATCGATGATATGAAATCGGTTGTTTCTACTCTTTAATGTGTGATACATTTCCCTCACCAAGGTAAAGTTGTTACGGTAGATCAACTTGCCTTTTTTAGTTATGATTCACGCACTAGTAATGTTCTATTCATAGAAAAAACACTTCCAACTTACGAGAATGTCGGTGTGGGTCTTTTGAAAGATTCATCGTTAATGGGCACTTTCCCCATTCCACCACCCGATGTTCCTCCTCTTTTCACTTATATTAACATGATTTCGACTAGTGTTGGTGAAATCCCTGAGTCCTATGACCCTTGGATAGAACCTAGACTGGAATAATGTCCTCGTTATGGTGACCAGATGCCACTAAGTCCGGTTGAATTGACTTATCAAGCTATTCAATCGATGTCTCCTTCTTCTCACTCTCCATTTGATATGTCTCCTCGTCCATTTCACACCATATTTCACACTGATGAAACAATCATGGCAGTTATGTCTATGGAAGACACACCATGGGATGATGGGCATCATCATTATATACTCTTCCTCGAACCTGATAATATTGAGAGTTACGGACAGATCTCGAATCCATCCATAGTTATTAATCTCCCCCCAGTTTTTGAACCAACACATGATGTTTTGTATGAAGTAAACGTGGGAAATATTTCACCCACTATCCCTCTAGATATTTGATTAAGTCTTGAATTGTGGAAAATGTTCACATAGGTGCCTCATGTTCTCTTGATGAGATCCAAACTTACAAGGCCCTTTTCCAATAATTTCGTGATGTATTTGCCTGGAGTTACGAAGAGATTCCTGGAATTGATCCAGATATCATTGTACATGAAATTAAGACATACCCTGATGCTAAGACCGCTCGAAAATGACTTCGCCCAGTTCATCCACGAAAATCTGCTACAATCAAACTTGAAGTTGAAAAACTTCTTAAAGGTGGTTTTGTCTATCCTGTAGCATTGACTAATTGGGTGTCCAATCTTGTTCTGATCACGAAGAAACAAGGAACGAAAGGTGTGTTTTGATTATAGGGATATTAATAAGGCTTGTCCTAAAGATAATTATCCAACCCCTTTCATCGACCAAATTGTTAATGACTGTGCCAGAAGTGAAATATTCTCTTTGATGGACGAATTTTCCAGCTATATTCAAATAAATATTTTACCCGCGGATCAACACAAAACCACCTTTATTTTTCCTTGGGGTACCTTTGCATACTGTAAACCCCCTTTCGATCTCAAGAATGCTGGTGCGAATTTTCAAAGAGCTATTTCTTATGCCTTTCATGATATAAATCATATTGTACAACCTTATGTTGATGATTTACCAATGCATTCCATGCATTGCCTAGATCATCCATCACACTTAAGAGCTATTTTCCTCCATTGTCGGTATTACTATATTTGATTGAATCCAAATAAATGTGTTTTTTGGGTGGATTCTCGACGAATTATAGGATTTATTGTTTCCACGCATGGGATCAGGGTGGATCCATTGAAGGTTGATGCCATCGTCAATTTTCCTCCTCCTTCTACCTTACGTGAACTCCAAAGTTTGCAAGGGAAGGCAAACTTTCTATGATGATTCATTCCTAACTATGATGAACTAACGAAAGGTTTCAATCAAATTCTTAAGAAGGGTCATGATTTTGTGTGGGACAACACCGGTGACAAAGCATTTGATGATTTGAAACTTACATTAACCCACACACCACTATTATTTCCCCCAGATTATAGTCGAGATTACTTCCTACATTTGGCTGCTTCAGATCACACCATCGCCATGGTTCTGGTCCAAGAGGATGATTCACAGGATGAAAATTTAATTTACTATTTAAGTCAGAGTCTTACGAATACCGAAATAAAATAAATGCAGGTGGAGAAATTGGCCTTGGTAGCTGTTCAAGTTGTCCAACGTTTTCGTCACTAAATCTTATTGCATAAGACCGCAATTATTTTTTATTGTAATCCCATGCAACATATTCTTACATAAAAATTTCTAGGGGGAAGATACTCCAAATGGATTGTGATTCTCTAGGAGTTTGATTTGGAGTTTGAGAAATCCAAGTCAAAGAAATATTTGGTCTTTTTTGAGTTGATCTATGACCTTCCCTCCGTTGATACAGAAAATTCGTTTCCTGATGAATGTCTCTTTATGATCAGTTCCGATGATATATGGTATGGATACATCATCATTTATCTCCAAAACCAAACTTTCCAGCCTGATGTATCTCATGTATATTGTTGTTGTATTAGGTATCAAGCCCGTTAATATATTATCCTTGGTGATACCCTTTACCTTCATGGTATTGATTCCATATTTCGACAATGTCTAACATATGATGAAGTTTAGAAAGAACTAAATGACTCTCATTCTAAAGCATGTGACAGTCATATGTTTGGGTATGCCACTTCCCAAAATATCCTACGAGCTGGTTACCTCTGGATTTCGCTTTTCAAGGATTGCATTCTCTCAGTTTAGAAGTGCCATTCTTGTCAAACCTATAATCATAAGATTCGATCTCATCCTACTCCTCTCTATCCTGTACTTTATATTGGTCCATTTTCTAAATGGGGAATTGAATTCATGAAATGTAACTCTCACTCAGTCGAGGGAAATGGATACATCATTGTAGTTGTTGATTATTTCACTAAGTGGGCCTAGGTGATGCCTACATTCTATAACACCGGGAAAACTACAACACTTTTCATATTCAATCATATCATCACTAGGTTTGGTGTCCCTCAAGCCATCGTCACTGACCATGACACCCATTTTAACAATTTTATGATGTCTGAGCTTACCGATAAGTTATGTTTACAAAATGAAAACTCAACCCCTTATTATCCATAGGCAAATGGCCAAGTTGAAGAAATCAACAAAATTTTAACCACTATGCTTCGACGGATGGTAGGGATTCATAAGTCAAGTTGGCATACAATGATTTTTTCAGAATTGTGGGCCTATTGGACGTCAGTTAAATATGCTATAGGGTTCACGCCTTTCCATTTAGTGTATGGTATCAAAGTTGTCTTTCCGATTGAATGTGAAATTCTATCTCTGAAGCTAATCGTCAAACTTCTCCCCAATACCACAGCTGAAGAAGAACATTTTTTGTGTTTAATGCAATTAGACGAGACCCGTTGTGATGCTGTGTTAGTCATAGAAAACCAGAAGAAACATGTCAAGTCTCAATACGACAAACATGTTAAACCTCATGTTTTTTTTGAAGGCGATTTGGTTCTCCTTTATGACCAAGGTCGTGACTTGTTGGGGACAGGTAAATTCGAGCCCATGTGGCATGGTAATTATATCATTAAATGAGTATTAGAGAAAGGGCCTTATGAGTTGGTTGATTACGATGGAATTCCTTTGGGTGAGCCCATAAATGGGCTTTACCTAAATAAGTACTATGCTTAAAATGTTTTTCATAAGTGCTTTTTACTTTAATGTATCATACTCTAGTGTGATTTTTGTCGTTTCTTTTTCTACCCGAAAACTTCTTACCTTTCCTTGTGCTTGGTTTTCATATGTTGGCATTCTTGCTACCTTATATTGGCTTGTTTGATGGTGCTAGTCGCAGTACTCAAAATCTCGCGTCTACTGCATGGGAAATCTATGCACCTACGAACGAGTTGATAAGTCTACACGGTATTTGCGTGGGTCGTGCAACTAATAATATTGTGGAATATAGTGCAGTCATTGAGTTATTGATTGACGCCATTTCACTTGGTATATATCATCTAATTGTACGACTTGATTCTCAACTTGTGGTGTTTCAATTAAACAACATCTATTCCATCAGAAATCCTACACTATTACGGGTATAGTTGAGAATTCACCTATTGGAAAGGAATTTTGATTACATTGAGTATCAACACATACCTAGATATCTAAATACATTAACATATGATTTATCAAATTATGTTTTAGATAGACATTTGCACAATTTATAAATCGAAACACAAATGCATAAATACAAGTAAGTCGATAGAAGTTTTGAATTATAATGCAAAAAGTTACAAAAAAGGTGTGTCCTGAGAAAAAAATATTGAATCACATGACTTCATACACATATATATCACAGATGCTCCTCATGATAACAAACTACTTCCCGTGCTACACGATAGAGCAGTCGACCAATAGATGTTGAAACACCAACAATATGGCGTTGGTAGTGTCGAGGCAAATCATCCACAGTAATGTCAGGGATATCCATAGTCAATCCCTTGAGGTTGTGTTTGATCTGCTCAAGATCTTCAACCACTACTCCTCGACCTGCCGCTACACCCGCCTCTCCACATCTCTGGATTGGAGATGACCCTGGAGGTCTGAAAGGTGCCACATCTACATTTTGAGAGATTTTGATTAGTCTTG
Organism: Picea sitchensis; assembly: GCA_010110895.2. Lineage (NCBI taxonomy): Eukaryota > Viridiplantae > Streptophyta > Pinopsida > Pinales > Pinaceae > Picea > Picea sitchensis. The sequence goes on from SNQJ01S0024245.1 coordinate 27,930, forward strand.
GATACATAACATAAAAAAATTCATAATTAAAATGCTAAAAAATATATATAATGAAAAAGTCTTTTTGACCTATCTCTCCCCACAGTGAACACTCGGGTAGTGCCAAGTCAGGATCACCACATAAATTATCCCCGACATATGCGTAATCCTCAATCATGATAAGTTGATCTCTCAGCCACTGGAAAAAGGTTGGCCCATATGTAACATTTGGGACCCCACCATGGCGTGCCATCAGGTCGACCCACCTCCTCAATCCACATTTTGGAGATGCAATAGTGGGACCCTTTTTAGGAAAAAGGACACCAAAATCAATCTATATCCAAATTCTTTTAGCTGACCAGTCCTGCACTTTGTTAATTGTGTTTTCATATTCTTGAGGAGGTCCTCACACCGGTTGAAGACTTGAGGCTCCATGTGCTCAATGGTGTACTGAAACTAACTTTGCAAGGCCATATGTGGAGCCGCACTCCCAACTACACAGGTGATGGTGAAGATTATGGTCCTCAACGATAAGTCAAGTACATTCTTTATGGGAACCTTACCACTATGTTTCTCCATACTGACTGAGTAGTGGTTAGCGACATAGTAATCCATTGGCTCACCTCCTCCTCTGCCTCTTGATAGTGACAATCGAGCCCCACAATGAGATAATCCAATCAATAAATAAATTTTTTCAATCTCCAAAGTGAGTGTATGAACCCCAACATGAAAAACTTGTTCATTCACGTCCCACATTCAGACTAAGTGTTCCAATAAAACTAATTGGGCCCTCATTCCCTGCACTTTGAAGAAATTAATCAAGTCGCACTCCCGGAGTGCCATGACTGTGTTGGGATCATTCCCTGAAATATAATCTTGCTCCTCGTACTCGCTTTCCTGCCATTAGATCATGATGAACTGTGGAAATTATGCCAAACAAAATTTAAAGATGAATTAGTTCAGTGAAAATCTAAAATTGTGGGCTTTCCTAGTTCATTTTTTCTTTTTTCTTTTTAAGTTGTGGTCATCGCAGGTCCCAGGTTTACCACAGTGTGATGTCATCACACTTCATCAGTAGGATCATTGTAACCCATACAATGATCCTATATCGTCGTAGTTCCCGATATGGAGATCTTGTGATGATCTGGAGGCACTCTCTCCTTTGAAAAATTTCCCACAAAACTAAAAAATAACCATAAAAAATGAATGAAATTGCTATAGAAAGAGAGAGGAAAGGAAGAGCACCAACTTCATGGAGACGGCTCAAAAAATTGTCCACAAATCACATCGGAATCCTCACTTGAAGATCGAGGAAAATTAGGGTTTTTGACAATAGTTTTGGTGAAAATACAAATGGAATGGTAAAATGAACTTGTTTCTGACTTATTTAACCTATTTTACCATTTTTTTTACCTAAAATTAAATTATTTTCCACTATTTTCACCTATGTTAAAACCTAATGAACATTTCAAAGTGTCAATGTTACAGGATATAGTCAGTAAAAAACGTCGAGCATAGTCTTTGTTAATTTTCACACTCGTAAATCTATGAGAATGTAACCGAGTAAAATTTTATCACTTTTTTCGGACTCGCAAAGGCTATACGAAAAACGAACACCCCCTAGAGTCCTCTTTAAGCTCTTTTAAAGCTCCCTAAACATGAAACTATTGCCGAGCGATCTTATTCTTTTCATGCTCATTAAACTATTTGAAGAAAACATCTATTGAGTGGTATATTATCTCTTTTTCGGTCTCATTAGACTACTTTACAAAAAATGACATTTTGGAGTTTTCTTTAAGTGTTTTTCAAACTCTCTAAACATGAAAAACCACTGAGTTTTCTTTCTTTGGAATCGTAAAACAAACATCAAAAGGCCCATATGGGACCAAACCACGCTTTCCTAGGGTTCGTTAAAAATACTCTAAGGGACTCATCTGAAGGATGAGCTTATATTTCAAGGATATGTTATCCTCCTCAAGCTTGTGTAAAAAAAAGAGGTACTCACCAGAATTGGTGGGGAAAAATTGGGAAAGAAATCTATATCTGTATCTTTGTTAGTGGCAGTAAATCACTCTTGAACAAGACAACCCTTTTCATTGTTTTATATGGGTTGGGAAATCCATTTTTCTCTAGCAAGTCTGTATATTGGTCCTCTTTGAGTCAATGCTGCCAAGACAATTGTCGTGTCATTCATATGTTCAAGAGAAGTTCAACCTAAACATGCCTTCTATCGAGTTGGCCATCTACAATTCTCAAACTCTTACCATGTTGGCCTTCCCAGAGTCAGTCGTGAATCAATTCATACTCTGATATACTTCAAAACTAGTACATGTTTTGTGTCATTGATGGCGGATACATTAAGGACCTCCTATGATGAGTCTTTTCCATTCAACTTGAACTCATTATCCAAGAATCCAACCTAGAAATCATTTAGTACCTTGGAGCCTGCATGCCTCAATGGCAGGTTTTCTCGTTTTCGACAATGGGTTCACATCATTGGTCCCTGATTGGAAAATTCCATCGAGTGTTCAACTAAGATCATTAATTAAAATTATTTGGATTATACTAGAGAACCTAGGGGATCATTGACATGAATGGTGATTTCCCTCGTGCTTGTTAACAATATCCATTAATGACTGGTAATCAAGTGGTTTCTACCATGTTCGACTTCAACACCTGTAATCACATGGATAGATTTGTACTTTGGGACAATGGAAATGAAGACCCTGGATATTGTCACATGAATCTAGGTTGTGATGGAGTGCTCATAAGTTTGTACTGATGCATAGATCCACAATGCATTTCTCGTGGCTATGTTGAATCGTAATGACATGGATCCACAGTGTATGATTGGTGGTCGTGATTCACTTGAAACTTATGCTTAGGGTTACTTGTATTATGAGTATGGGAATTCCTACCTCAGTGTTGGCACAGGCGTAGACCCAGGGTTCAATGCTACAAGAGCACACCAACAAAACCCTAACTACTGGCCCTTTCGACAACACCTGCGAAGTAGATGAAGTCTCACTCGAGGTAGAGGCAGGGGTGGTTGTAGGACTCAAGTGTCTACAACCTTAGTTGGGACATATATCTATGATTAAATAGCTTACAGACTACTTAGCATCGATCATTCATCAATATTCAACCCTTATTATACTTCACAGAAATCACAAAGCATCACAGTATTCACTTAGATCTAAGTTACTTAAGCACTTAGCAATAGTAAAATAGATCAAATGTAGTATATCAACACTAAGAATCCTCATACACATCAGATCTACTATTCATACACATCTAATAAGCACAAAGCATAAGTAAGTCTATCTAAACATGTCATAGCACTTAGCAAGAGAGGGACAACACATGTAAGCAACATCACAAAGCATGACACATATATTTATGTGGTTCACCCCCCCTGGGGCTACGTCCACCAACTCTTCTTCTTTATTATCCTGTTTAAGCATTTAAAGAACTGAGCCTCAACAATCCTTACTCTACATAGGACAGAAGATATGCGCAGCTCGCTAGATCCTTCTTCCTTACGCTTTAGCACAAATCCTTTCCCAACATCCTACAACAACTTGCACTTAGCCCTGAAAGCCTCTTATAATCATGCACAAGGATTTTACAATCCACATCCGATCACATATATCTAATTACTAGCACTAATCCCATACCCCCTTACATTGTCTTAGTATCTATTTATAGATTACAAAAGTGGGCCTAAGCGTGGGTAACCCATGAGTTGACATCCATTTACCATTACATTAACCCAAAACCCTAAAAGAGGCCCAAAGTGGGCTGAGATCCCATGATCTCTGCTTCACCTGGTGCTCCATATTTGACAGGCTGTCGAAGTCCCAAAAATGATCAAATATGACCAAGTGTTCCTCAAAAATTGGTCAAGGGACAACAGGCCCCCAACACTCACTTGTGACTCGTCCCGAGTCACTCAGGTCTGTTCAATTTTGCTTCAAATTCCTCGAGCTTGGCTCGAGCTGCTTCAACCTACTGTCTTGCTACTGCCTCTTGCTCAATGAAATCCTGGATGAGTGCCTCGTTCACCGACCCTTCTAGGCGTTGTTCCGTTGTATGCACAACCTGTTCAAGTTCTACTCCTTGGTTTTCAACTTCAGTGAACAACTGGCATGCCTTTTCTTGCACTGGTTGAAGTCGTTGAGAGACTTCCATCACTTTGTTTTGGATGGTGTGGATCTTCTATTGGGTTGTGTGCTGCTATGGAAAACTCTTCATTCTTTCAACTAGTGTTAAGGTCTTCAGCTGCGCTTGTAACATATCTGCATGCTGCTTTTCTCTTGGAGGTGTGACTCCAATGCCTACAACTTTGGGTTTTCTGTGAGGGTCTCATATGTCTGAGCACTCCTAGCAGTCAATGAATTGTATTCTGACTCAAGGGATTTCAATCTACCAACTGCACTGTGGGAAATTGACTCTCTTAGGTCTCTTATATATTGAGGGGTCTCGGGCACAGTGCGAAGTTCCAGATCTGCGATGCACTACTGAAGTTGCTGGATCACTCCTTCTAGTTGTGCCACTTGCTGTGGAACCTGTTCTTCTGTATGGACTTCGATGAATGTCACAGAGTGAAGTGCTCTGTCAACCAGTTCCTTTATCTCGAGTTTCTCTGTGAGAAAATTCTCTTTTATCTGCTGTAGCTCTGCTTTCTCTTCCTCCCACTTTGTTTGAAGAGCTATTTTTTCTTGTTATTCATTACTGTGTGGTTCTAGCATGTCTTTCTGTGCCTGTGCCAAAGCCTATGTGTCTTGCGCTATCTCTTCCTGAGCCCGTTGAAGGTGAGCTTCAACTTTATTAGAGATCTGGTGCAATTGGGCTACCTCATCTCCTAGTTCTTCTGTTCCAATTATCAAGGACGCAGTAGAAACTGTGTGGCTGGACTGTAGTGCCTGCTGCACTTCTTGAAATTCACCCTTGATTCGGCTGAATACCTCCTGCTTCTTTGCTTCTTGATTTTTCGCGATCTCCAGTGAAGTGTCATTCAACACAATGACTAATAAGTTGAAGTCATATATGGCGAGTGTAGTCTTAAACGTAGTCCTGGTGGCTTTAGCTTTCTTCTGGGACGAAGGCTTTGGTGGGGTAACCTTACTTTTCTTGGATGGATCCTCCTCCTGTCTAGGTAGAGTAACTTTTCCTTTGTTTTTATTGACTTCTGTGCCACCTTGCTCTCCACCATTGTCTCCTTTCTCAGGTGAGATTGAAGCGGTCTCCGTAGAAGTACTGCTAACATCTTGAACTTCTTCATCTTTCTTGGCCTTGCTTGGTCCAAGTGTGTCCGGCATAGTTTCAGGGCTATCCACATCGGACATCTTTGCGTGGTCCGCTGGAACAAGGAGGTCTGCTGACCATTCCTTGGTAATATCCTCCAAGTCATCTTCTGTCAACTTGTAATATGACTGGAGCTACTGTTTATGCTCATTAGTGCACGCTGTAATGTAGATGAAGTGGTGGTCCGCGTTGAATTTCATCAATGGTCTAAACCTATGAAGTGTGTTCAGGGTGATGTGTGGTGTAGAATGGATTGCGATCTTCAATTGATTTTAATAGGCGTGGAAGATGGAATTGGACTTCCACTACTTGTTCATGTCACTGGAGTACCATAGCATACAAAAATTCGTGGCTAGTGGTTCAAATGGCGCGGTGTCTGGGAAAATTTCACCTTCCGGTAGCTCCCATGTGATGAACGCAATTAGTATGAGAAGCCAACTGAAGTGGAACTCATACCCTTGGTATTGTGCTTCTATGAAATCAAGCTCTAGTTGGTTTACAAGGTACTGCACCCAGTTCATCTGTAGTCCCTCCGCGCACTTTCCTGCGAGGTCAACTACGAATCCAGTCACTTGGGTCGGTCTGTTTTTTCGAACTAGTTTTCCTGCATTCATCTGACAACCAAGGCACACTGTGGCATTCTCAATGGAATCCACCTTGTAGCCTCACCTACCTTTCTCTACATCACCATAAGTGTCCTTTATTCTATGGGAGAGAGCGCGATCTGTGGTCTTTTCGAGGTAAAAATCCTACGGGTCGGGGCACTGCATGCTTAGTCCTATGATCCAATTGATCAGAGTCAGATACACTGTGATGCATCGGTTCAACCATAGGTATCCTCCATGATAGAAGGAAAATAGTAACTTTACGCACACATTTACTTCTTGATGCCTCCCAAAATGAGGAATCTTCATTACGTTGAGGAGGGTTGACTATGCAAGGTTATGGGTCCATTGCTGGGGAACGATCTTCGGGTTCTGTTGGCAGCCATATCGCTTTTTTATCCTATCTCTATAAGCTGCCTACATAAGTGTTTTGGAACCCTTGATTTTCATCGCAATCTTTAATTAAAACAACACTATTATTTCGTGCATTTGCACACCTTCCTTTTGTTCTAGTTTTCACGACTACAAGCGTGAAAACTTTGATTTCGAAGTCACATTAAAATCGTCACTGGATTATTTTGGTCACTCTTGTTTATGTGTCCATTGCATTTCCAATTTAATTATAGTCGCATAGTTGAAAAGACACCAAAATCTTTACTCATTTGGCATTTTTGTTGTTAATATGATTTCAATTTTTATGAGACTGTGATGATTTTCTAATGATTGTGATTCAATCGTTGATTTATTGGTGGTTTGATGTACTTTGATCAAATTCCTTGGCA